>JAJOOR010014110.1:0-37036 GCA_036250505.1 Solanum acaule | reverse complement strand
CCCCCCCCCCCCCCCCCCCCCCCCCCCCCCCCCCCCCCCCCCCCCCCCCCCCCCCCCCCCCCCCCCAATATTGTTTCTGATCAGATTAATTATGATAAAAAAAATATTTGTTATTTCACCTAATAAAAAAATGACATGTAATAATTAACTTTGTAAAAAATAAATAAAGAGGGAACTGTTAGTTTCAAGGGTATAAGTACGCCGAAAAGGTGAATGAAGAGTATTTTTAAAAAATTTCCTATAGTTCAGAATATTTTTAATCCACATTGCTTGAAACTTTTTTTCCATAGATTGGAACTTTAGTGCTGGGTGGAGAATTCACCCTCGCCATGGCTAAACCCTTGATTTGAGAAAACAAGAAAATGTGATATTTGATCTCACTATCAAGAGTGTACTTATAGTGATAAACTCATCACATGTTTAATGAAAATGATCTCAAATAACAAAAAAGTAAAGAAAATATGTTACTTCCTTTTGCAAAAGGATTTGACTGAATCGAATACTATAAATTGGATTTCCTTTTTAGCTTTTTTGTAAAGATCATTATTACACATTCAAAAAAATTCCTTACTAGAATTATGTTATTGGATTTTAAAAAAAAAAAATTTATTTTGGTGTGTCATTCTTTGATGGAATATCCCTTAGTATGTTCATATGTAAAATACTTGTAATTCCACTGCCTCATACTCAAGCTTTCTGTTGTATCTATGTGAGTGTTGTTGGTTAAGATTGTTCCTATTCTCAATTCTTGAATCTTGAATTAGTGTAATCTCTTATTTAAAACTGTTTACTATCGTCAATTCTCGAGTCTTTATTTGTTACTATCCTCAATTCTTGACTTTCGACTGCTATATTATCTTATTTTACTATTGCTCTTATCCTCAATTCATGAATTATGATTATTGTAATCTCAATCTTCTACAATATTGTCCATAAAGTCCCATTTTCCTCTTCCATATACTTGTATTATAGCAAAATCATTTCACTTCATTCAGATCAGGGTTATTAGTAATCTCTAATTTGATAGGAGTTTTTGTGAAAAAGTCTTTCTTGGTATAAACCATCTCCTTGCATTATTTTCTATTCCATGTTATGGTTTCTTAGCTTCAGATTTTGATTTTGATGAGTTCTGACTATAACCTGTCATAAATTATGTCTTTATCTGAAGTTGGTATCATTCCATACAATAAGGTCTCTAGTTCTGACTATACAAATATGGGGTGGAAGGGATTAATGTAAAGTGAAGATAATATGAACAAGATTTATTTACCGGACTCTAGAGGTATCTAAAAACTTCATACATTGTATTTGATTCATATCCATAAACACAATTGTCTTAGAATACTATTCAAGAGAATTTTTTTTGTTTTGTTTTAAGTATTTTAGATTATAACTGTTATAATCTATACCTAAGAAGTTCTCCTCGGGGTTCTTTGAACTTTTTTAGGGCTTAATTAAATTCAAACTTTCTAAACATGCTTTTCTATGTATAATTACTTATCTAGTATTGCATCTTTGAGCTTAATTGACTTTATAGATTTTAAGGTAGTCTTGAATTCTGAAGAAAATATTGGGGGATTGCCTATTCAAGATATTGATCATGAAGATTTTAAGACTTGTATTCAAAGTTGTGATTTAGCTGAAATTCAATTCAAAGGTAGTCCATTCAGTGGTGGAATGGAAGAATTGGTAATGATTGCATTTTTGAAAGATTAGATAGAATGTTTGCTAATCATCATATGCAAAATTGGATGAACTTCATGGAAGCTAAACATCTTCCAAGAACAGGCTCTGTTCATGCTCCTATATTGGTGAATATGGAAGAGAGGATTCCTAGCCACAACGAATATTTTAGATTTCTTAATTTTTGGACCAATCATGCTCAATTTACTGAGGTAGTGTGGCAGAACTGGTTTGAAGATCTCAATAAGAACCCTTTCATCCTCTTTAAGGAGAATATTAAGAGAGCTAAGTTAGCTTTGACCAAATGGAGTAAGAAAGTTTTAGGGGATATTTTCCAACAGTTAATAATCAGGGAGGATATTGTTAAAGTCAAAGAACAACTATTTGAGGAATTTCCTAGTGCTGAAAACAAAGAAGTAATTTAGAGAGCACAAGCTGAGTATAAGAAATATCTTCACTTTAAAGAGATCTTTCGGCAACAGAAGGTTGGTTATGACTTCTTTAAAAATGGTGATAGGAATACCACATTTTTTCACAACATTGTTAAAGGGAAAGAAAAAAGCTTCAAGTGAACAAAATTCAAAATAGACTGGGTGACTGGTTGGAGGATCTTAATGACTGGATGACTGGGCGCCATTGATAACGCTCAACTACACCTCATCAAATTCTAGGTGTAGGCGATAGTATTCTAGTATAAACCCAACAAGAGTTGGGGTCGAACCCACAAGGAGTGGTACGATATGGAATTCACTTAAGAAGTAAAGGTTGTGCTCTAGTTGCTTGTAGAAGTAAATATTATCGAATTAACGCAACTAAAATTAAAGGGGTTTGACAATAAGTGTTAGAAGGGGGATTAGGATTGTCATTTAACAACTACAACAATTACGAGAACAGGGTAGTGATCAATGAGAGACGGGTCCTTGGGGATGTGATCGATTAGTTGCCAATTTCTCCATATGGGTGGTTACCAATTACTGAAATTCATTCAATCTTAGTGAGTAGGCTAGACTATAAGTGTAATATCTTTCTCTCGAACAACTAATACGAATCAAGCGAGTTCTCTCAAACCTCGACAAGCATAACAATGTAAGCAACCCAAAACCTCAATTTATCTACTCTTTCGAGCTAGATTGGTAGGATCGAATTCAAATTCACTCTCTCGAGCTGAACCCACAATAACCCTGTCACTATAATTGTCGATTGATAATCTTGACTCTAAACCTCTTTCTCAAGCAAGGATAGAATGCTAGACTAGAAATGTAATTTCAACTACAATTCATAAGTTAAAACTCAACTACCAATCGAACCCACTTCAAAACAATAATTAAATCAGCAATAACTAACACCCATAAACTAATTAAGCCAATTAATCACATAATCACACCCCCAAGAATGGAGGTTTTAGCTATTCATTATAAAAGGTAAGAAACGATTACCAACTAGGTTATCCATGAGCTGGGTAATGATTTCCAAGTCTTTACAATGTTTCAAAATCCACTAAAATTTGAAACCCAAGTCAAATCTCTACTCAAAAACTCTCAAAATTAGTAAAAACAATGTTTTGGTCCTTTTTGGTTCAAACACCCATAGTTAGGATCTGTAGGAACTGCTTTTTTTCTTTTCAAAATTCAATTTGTATGCTCTTAGAATATTTCCTTCAAGATCATTCGGTGGTGTAAGTCGAGCGTCGCCGACCAGGTCAGTGACGCACCAATGCTCCTCGACATCGCCTTTTTGACTTGAGATATCGTTCTTTTAGTGTAGTGACTTTCGGCAATAGAAGTCGGGGTCACCAACCTATTTGTTGATGCACCACTGTCCCTTCTTACCACCGTTTTTGCTTACATCTTCCTAGACATTCTATAACTTTAGGCGGATTCATGCTCCTTCGCCGATCCATTCGATGAACCACCGTCTAGTACATTTCACTGCCGAATATCCCTTGTGTAACGGCCGGCACACTACAATTTTAGGCGTGATGAGGGACCACTCGGTGATTCACCGAGTGGTTTTGGCGATCACAAGAGTTTATTTTCTTCAACTTCTTCAGCTTTTCATCTCATTTTTACACGTTAGTGTCCTTGCCTTGCTCTTTTGCCTTCATTATAACAAATGAACATTTCATCACAAGTTTAAAGCATAAATTAGGCCTTTAGTACAATAAAATTATGAATACAATGCCCTAAATGAGTCAAAATCTCAAACTCATCACCACCCCCAACTTAAACTTTTGCTTATCCTCAAGTAAAACTCAAGATCAATAAGATCAACAAGGATGTCTACAAACAGTGCTACTCAAGACTCAACATGACTGCACACAATAGGTTCAAACTACTCATGCAATGTTCAATTGTGCACTCTAAGTTTCAAAATGTGACTACCCATTATCAAATGAACTCAAGCTCACAATGCTTGCTTCAAATGCAAGTTCAATCTCAACAAAAGCATCTGAATGCCCTCACATCAATGACGACTCCATGCTTACACAAAGCTGATCAAACTTTTAAAATTTTGGAATCAAATCAACTCTCACCCTCTAAAAAACAAACACATGCATGATTCTTCCCCATAGGCTTTCCCGTATTTTCCAACCGATATGGTATTAAGCTCAATCAACATCACAAAGGTCTTTCAAGGCTTATAAGGGGGCTAAGGGTAATGGTATGATCATTTAGGCTTAGTGACTTCTACCTTCATGAAGCATGACCTGCATTTCATTCTTTCACCTTTTCTATCACACTTCATTATTCTAAAAATCCACACCCTATTCTTTTAATCACGACTCACTAGATACCCCAATTCTTTTGCTCATTCCACACACTTTATTTCAACAATCCTTTTTCTTTTTCAATCTTTTTCTTCTTTTCATTTCACTTTTTTTTCATTTTATTTATATGGAGGAGTTCCATCTCTTTCAAGGGGTGAATTTCTCAAACTTCTTGATTTTCCTCCTTTTTCACCACACCCCAAACTTAGGCTTTTGTCCTAAATGGCTATTCAAAATAACCAATGTTCCATGAAGATTTTAGGTGGGGAAGAAAGGGGTAATTTGTGTTCAAGGTTCATCCAAAGAAAAGGATAGGCTCAAATGGTGTCAAGCTAGGTTCACACTCTCACAAAGTGGTCACAAAGAGGTATAATGGCAATATTGTCTCACTTTCCACAAATTGTGCCTAACATCATCTCTATCGTTCGCTCACACTAGCCAATTGGACCAATGGGGCAAGTTCTAGGTATTATCAAACATGCATTTCAAGACAACCTCACCACACACAACATTCAACATAATCATCAAACAAAACTTTACCATTTTCGCTAGCGTGCAACGATCATCACAAGAGTTCTACTCAACAACCGGCATAGTCACAATGAGATGCTATGAGTTCACATATGACTTATGCAACTCAATTCACCTCATCAGATTTGCACACACATGTCATTCATACAAGAGCACTATTTAAGCCATCGGTATTGATCAAAATCGACACTCGAAATTGCAAGAGAACAACTACATTCATACACATCAAGAGGTGGAAATTTTTAAAATGGGTCAAAACCACATTCATATTTAAAACAATGGACCAAAAGCCAATATATATATACATAAGATCATATCCACAATCACAACACAAAAACAAAAATATTCACAAAATAGCCCAAAAGAAGTAGGTACGGAAATACCTCACCAATCATAACGCTCAACTACATCTCATCCAATTCTAGGTGTAGGCGACGTAATCTAGTATAAACCCAACAAAGAGTTGAGGGCGAACCCACAGGGAGTGGTATGGTATAGAATTCAATTAAGAAGTAAAGGTTGTGATCGAGTTGCTTGTAGAAGTAAACATTATCGAATTAACACAACTTAAATTAAAGGGGTTTGACAACAAGTGCCAGTTGGAGGGATTAGGATTGTCAATTAACAGCTACATCAATTACGAGAACACGGTAGTGATCAATGAGAGATGGATCCTTGGGGATGTGATCGACTAATTGCCAATTTCGCCATATGGGTGGTTACCAATTACTGAAATTCACTAAATCTTACTGTGTAGGCTAGACTATAAGTTCAATTGCTTTCTCTCGAACAACTAATACGAATCAGGCGAGTTCTCTTGAACCTTGACAAGCATATCAATGTAAGCAGCCCAAAATCTCAATTTATCTACTCTCTCGAGCTAGATTGGTAGGATCGAATTCAGACTCACTATCTCGAGCTGAACCCACCATAACCTGGTCACTACAATTGTCAATTGATAATATTGTCTCTAAACCTCTTTCTCAAGCAAACATAGAATACTAGAGTAGAAATGTAATTTCAACTACAATTTCATTAGTTAAACCTCAACTACCAATCAAACGCACTTCAAAACATTAATTAAATCAACAATAATTAACATACATAAACTAATTAAGGCAATTAATCACATAATCACACCCCAAGAATAGGGGTTTTAGCGATTCATTATAAAAGGTAAGAAACGATTACCAACTAGGTTATCCATGAGCTAGCTAATGATTTGCAAGTCTTTATAATGCTTCAGAATACACTAAAATTCGAAACCCAAGTCAAATAAATATGTACTCAAAAACTCTCAAAATATAGAAAGAACAATGTTTCAGTCCTTTTTGGTTCGAAAACCCAAAGTAAATGATATGTAGTAACTTCTCTTTTTCTTTTTAAAATTCAATTTATATGCTCCTAGATATTTGCCTATAGAATCATTCGGAGGTGTAAGTCGAGCGTCGCTAACCAGGTCGGCCACGCGCTAATGCTCCTTGACATCACTATTTTGACTTGAGTTATGCTATTTCAGTATAGTGACTTTTGGCGATTGAAGTCTGGGTCACTGACCTAGTTGGCGATGCGCCAACTGTCCCTTCTTACCACTGTTTTTGCTTGCATCTTCCCAGACATTCTGTAACTACAGGCGGACTTATGTTCCTGCTCCAATTTCGATAACGCTCAACTACACCTCATCCAATACTAGGTGTAGGTGATCGCAATCTAATATAAACCCAACAAAGAGTTGGGGTCGAACCCACAGGGAGTGGTACGATATGGAATTCAATTAAGAAGTAAAGGTTGTGCTCTAGTTGTTTGTAAAAGTAAACATTATCGAATTAAAGCAACATAAATTAGAGGGGTTGAAAACAAATGTCAGATGGGGGGTTTAAAGGTGTCAATTAACAACTAAAACAATTATGAAAACAGGGGAGTAGATAAGTAGAGAATGATTCTCGGGGATGCGATCGATTAAAGGCTAATTTCACTATATGGGTTATTGTAATTTACTAACAATTGATGAATCTTAGTGTGTAGGCTAGACTATAGATGCAATAGCTTTCTCTCGAACAACTATTACGATTCAAGCGAGTTCTCTAGAACCTCGACAAGCATAAAAATATAAACAACCCAATACCTCAATTTATCTACTCTCTAGAGTTAGATAGGTAGGATCAAATTAAGATTCACTCTCTCGAGCTGAACCCACAACAACCTAATCACTACAATCATCAATCAATAACCTTATTTCTAGATCCTCTTTCTCAAGCGAGCCCAAAACACTAAGTTTGAATTGCATTTGCAACTACAATTCATTAGTTAATACACAACTATCAGTCAAACCCACTTCAAAACAACATTTAAATCAATAAACAATAACACCCATAAGCTAATTAGAACAAATAATCACATGATTACACCCCCAAGAACGGGGTTTTTAGCCACACATTATAAAAGGTGAGAAACAATTACCAATTATATCATCCATGAACTGGGTAATGCTTCCCAAGTCTCTACAATGCTTCAAATCAACAGAAATTGAAAACCCACTTGAAAATTCTACTTAAACTCTAAATATAGTCTTAGGGATCAAGAACTCAAGGTTAAATGCTCAGAACACTTGTTTAGAATCTGGGAATTTCAGAATTCTCAAACCACCCTTAAAATTCTTTTGAAATTTTACATTTATACTCTTCAGAATTTGCAGCTTTTGGACTAATTGGTGGAGTTAGTTGAGCATCGCCGACAAAGTCAGTGATGAGCCAATTTCCATGCTTGCTTGATTTCTTGTAATGCCTTTTCAACCTCATAGTTCTGTAACTTTAGACGATCAACATCAAGGTCGCCGATTGTCCATTTCCATCACTAAGATGGTTACCCACTAGGGTTGGCACACTGGAACTTTTGGCGAGCTGAGGAGCCACTCAGCGGTTCACCGAGTTGTCTTGGCGATCACCATGACTACTTTTCTTCAATTTCTTCAGCTTTTTCGCTTTTTTTTTCCCGATAATGTCCTTGCCTTGCTCCTTTGCCTTTATTGCTGCAAATCAACACTTTAACATCAGTTTAGAGCATAAATTAGGCATTTGAGGACAATAAAACTATGCAAACAAAGCCCTAAATGAGTCAAAATCTTAGACTCATCAACACCCCCAACTAAAACTTTTTCTTGTCCTCAAGTAAAACTCAAGATCAATCAGTTCAACAAGGATGTCTACAAACAGTGCTACTCAAGACTCAATGTGAGTGCACACAAGAGGTTCAAACTACTCATGCAATGTTCAATTGTGCTCTCTAAGTTTCAAATTGTTACTAACCATTATCAAATGAACTAAAGCTCACAATGCTTGCTTCAAATGCAAGTTTAAGCTCAACAAAAGCATTTGAATGCCCTCACATCAAAGAGGATTCCATGATCACACAAAGCTTATCAAAAAATTAAAATTTCAGAATCAAAGTAACTCTCACCCTCTCAAAAACAAACACATGAATGATTACTCCCTATAGGCTTGATCATATATTCCAACAGACATGATATTAAGCTTACTCGAGATCACAAAGGTCTTTCAAGGCTTGTAACGGGGCTGAGGGTAATGGTATGATCATTTAGACTTAGTGATTTATACCTTAATAAAGCTTGGCCTACATTTCATTCTTTCTCCTTCTCTATCACACATTTTGATTCTCAAAATTCACAACCTATTAGGGTAAGCACGAATAATTGGATACCCCAATTTGCACATTGCAAACACTTTATTTCAACAATTCTTTTTCTTTTTCGATCTTTTTCTTCTCTTCATTTCTCTTTTTTTATATGGATGGTTTACATCTTTTTCAACACAATCTTTCAAGGGTGAATTTCTCAATCTTCTTTATTTTCCACCTTTTTTACCAGACACTCAACTTAGGCTTTTGGTCTCTGTTGGCTATTCAAACTAACCAATCCTCCATGAAGATTTTAAGTGGGAATGAAAGGGGTCATTTGTGTTCAAGGTTCATCCAAAGAAAAGGATAGGCTCAAATGGTGCCAAGCTAGTTTCACACTCTTACAAGGTGGTCACAAAGAGGTATAATGGCAATATTGGCTCACTATCCACAAATTGTGCCTAAGATCATCTCTATCATTCGCTCATACTAGACAATTGGACCAACGGGTCAAGTTCTAGGTATTATAAAGCATGCATTTAAAGACAACCTCACCACACACGGCATTCAACACAATCATCAAACAAGACTTTACCATTTTGGCTAGCATGCAATGATCATCACAAGAGTTCCACTCAACAACCGGCATAGTCATAATGAGATGCTATGAGTTCACATATGACTTAAGCAACTCAATTTGCCTCATCAGATTTGAACACACATGTTGTTCAAACAAGAGCACTATTCAAGTCATCGGTATTGATCAAAACTGACACTCGAAATTGTAAAAGAACTGCCACATTCACACACATCAAGAGGTGGCAATTCTTAAAATGGATCAAAAAAACATTCACATTAAAAACAATGGACAAAGAGCTAATATATATCAACACAAGATCATATCCACAATCGCAACACCAAAACAACAATATCCATAAAACAGCCCAAAAGAGGTAGGTATGGAATCAAATCACCTCGCCAAACTAGTCTAGCAGTTGTCCTCAAATTTAAAGAATTAGAGGAACATAACAAGATAAAAATAGAAAGGGAGTAAAAAATCCTCCTTCTAGGCTAAGTCTAGGATGAACTATGTATTGTTGTGACTCCATCATCTTTGGCATCAGTACCCGGTGTAACATCAACCTTGGCTCCACTAGAGCCCACAATCGAAGTATATCTCAGTTATGCCTCAATAGTTGTCAGAACCATGGACCCCTCAAGGTCCTCCAGATCATCATACATGGTTGTATCACGAACACCCAGCTCCTCCTCATCACTCTCAGCCTCAGACTCAACAGATGCAACATCTTTATCAACATCTCCGGTCATACTAGCTGGAGGAACATCTGAATTGGTAGAGACACCTGTACTTGGGACCTCGGGGATCTCTACCGTACCGAACGACATTAACATGTCAGTGGACTTTAGCTCATCCACATCCTTCCTCAGCCCAACAATATTAGCGTTCAAGGCCGTCACCACATCAGAAACACCCCGGCTCTACTCATAAGACTCTACACTCACAGTAAGGGCCTCCAAAGGAAATCTATGAGCATCTATCAATTCTCAGTGCACTGTCATCTCAGCCCTAATCGGGGCCATGGAAGCAAAAATCACCCGCTCTATCAATCCAGGCACAACGGCCTCTACTCGGGAGGCACACACATCAGCAGACTGAGACAGATGGCCCATCTTGTACAACATGGCCTGGGTGATTAGGTGTCGGTAAACAGGCGCAGCAGCCACATAAGTAGTAGGAGGGTGAGCATAGGTAGGGCTAGAAGGTGCGGAACTAGAGGTACCAGTAGGCTCATTAGCCTGAGGAGGAAGTGTTTCCTCTGTTGACAATATCTCAACATTGACTTACGAGGATGTATCCGCCGGTGCAGCTCTACTCCGATTAGCCTCATCCCTCATATACTCAGCCTCTATTTGTTGGATGTCAGTAGAGAAAGTGGGAATCACTTCCACATCTGTCTTGATGAGTATCGAAATACAGTCCCTCCTACATAACTTAGTGATCAATATAGGGAAGGGGAGAGAAGTATTCCTCTTCTTGGCCCTTATGGCCATCTCCTACTCAATGAGTAGACCTAGATTAAGTCTCTCCCTATCCATAATGCAGCCCAGACACGCAACTTTTGGGTGCTGAAGTATAATTTCATTTGGTGAAGGCATAAGTGTGTTGCTAATAAACCTAAATAGTATCTGGCAACCACATTTAGGTCCTTCTCAATGGGAATACCAGCCTGAATCCACCTCAGGGTGGCGTCAGAAATCAGTGGTACTAGCCAACCCTTCAAGCCATTGAGGGTCTTCTTCTGAACCTTATCCACATAGTAGTGGATCATATTTGTCGTACAACCAAGAAACTCATTAATATCCGTTCTGCTGCATTTGACATTTTTGCCTCGAACAATTATATGGTCAATCAGCTTGAATGAACTGGCCTTTTTCTTACCTTTCAGCATAGCTTCCTATACGTAGAATAGAACTCTCGGACCCACGTAGGAATGTATGAGCCTCGGGGCTTGGTGAATATCTTGAACTTGTGGAGGTTTATTGTGTTCCACACCTCCGTGTACCTGTCTACAACTCCATCAGTAGACAACTACTTCTCTTCTAAAATCATTATCAATCCCTCAATCTTTAATCTATTTAGTGACTAGGGAGGAGTGACCTGAGCTGGTGGAGAAGCCTACTCTACTATCTGTGCTAGCGGTGGAAGAGGTGTAGGAGTACTCAAGAACCTAGCTGGATCATATATAGATTGGGAGTGTATCTTCTCTCTCCTATCCCGTAGAAGTTGGTTGTCCTCTGGCTCAGTTACAGAGGTTGGGAAACTGTCCCCTGAATTGCAAGGAGTGAGGTATGTGGCGTAAATACCCTCAATGTCGGAGCTCACCTTTGCAGGTGTTGGCAATACGGTCCCCTTGCCCTTACCCTTTTCCTTTTTAGGAGGAAGTTTGGAGCTAGTGGCTCGAGAGGTTGTAGCCTCCACATTGATGATGATGCCTTTTTCCCGCATTTGGGGCGGTTGATTTCTTCCCGCAACCTTTGGTCCAGCTATTTCTACAAAAAAAATTAGATACGTTAGATGCAAATCAAGAAAAATTTCAAAGTGAGGAAACTGCACTAGAAGACTCGCCGAACACATTCGGCGAGCCAAGTCGCGCTCGCTGAAATTTCCATAAATAATTCTTTCAAAAATAAGCACAGTCCGACGATGTCAAGGGCCATTTAGCGAATTGCCGACACAATTCGGCGAACTAGAAGTAGCCCACCAAAAGTTACATAATATTTTCAGAAATTTGGGGCAAAGAAGGGTGATCAGAAGGGACTTTCGGCGAGTCGCCGAGTGAAATCGGAGAGCTCAGGCATATCGCTAAAAGGTACAGATCTCAGACCACAAAAATAGAGAATAAAAAGGGCGATCTAGGGGTCTTTAGGCGAATAACTCGGCGAGCTCGACCCAGCTCGCCGATAACTCCAATATGCCAGATTTTTTCCCCGACCATCAAAATCTAACCTGCAGCCCAGGAAAACAAAATTAAACCATCATTCTATGAAATTAGGCTCAAACCCATACTACCCATGCCCTCGGGATACACAGACTTCCCCCGATTTGGCCAAAATTAGCCAATTGACATTTGTTGCCCATAAGAATGACGTCACCCACATATCATTAGGAAAAACTAGTCAATTGGCACAATCGGGGTTACTTAGAATTCACCCCCACTAGACTCTACAATCATATCAACACAACCCACATGATTTAACATGATAAAACACGGGATTACACAATTTAAAGCCAATTAACATTAATTGAAACCATATACGAGCATACATTATCAACGCACATTCAAAAAATCACAAATACACCATGAGAACAACCACACAATGATCATACATTCGATTTTAATAAAATGTAAAGACGGGGTTCGGATAACCAACCTCAGACACAGAATATTTGAAAAGGTAGGCAAGCAAAGAATCCAAAAATCCTCCCCCAAGTTATCTATCCCACACAAAAAGCAATAAAAATAGTACAAAATTAAGAAAATATTTGGTTGCAACAGTTTGGAAGTTGAAAAGTATGAAATGAGGGAGATCTTTGAATTTATAAATGGTTTTGCCCTTTTGAACCTTCAGTTCGCGTGCTAGTCGGCAACTATTACTTGGGTCGTTGACCCACTCGGCGATGCGCTAAGTAGCACTTTAGCCCGCCAAGTTTTACAGAACTTCTAGCAAGCTGGATAGTTCAAACGGCGATCCAAGTTGGGCTTGCCGACTGGATCTTTGGCTCGCCTACTACTCATTTTCCCAAAATTTTCAAGTTTTCAACCTCCACATTCAACAACCGTTATTCAAACACAATATTAAAAACATCAAAAACTTGGGTTGCGTCCCAAGAAGTACCTTATTTAACATCATGGTACAACGAAGATACCCATTCAAGGTTCATTATTTGGATTAGACATGGTGTCACTCGTTAACCCTCTATTTGTCCTTGGATTCAAATAAGTAAGATTTGACCCATTTGTGTCTCTAGTTGTTTAGTAGACATGGAGAGAGACGTAACCGTCTAATTTAGAGTTGAGACGTCATCCTTAAATTCTTTCAAAACTTTGTCCGACCCTTCCACTTTGGTGAGAATGCGTGAAAGCATATCTTCAGTGTAGAAATTTTACGGTTCAATCCCTTATTTTTTTGGCCTTTGACGCTCATTGAGAGGTACATATCTCTCTTTGTCCCCATATCTCTCCTTCCAATAGGTTCCATGATTACGACATTCCCTATCACGGTCTCTCCAACCGTCATCACGCTTTTTATTCCAACCTTGATTCCCGCCCGGCCTTGGTTAGTTCGTGTCATGCCCCGAGGCTACCCCCTGGTCGCGGACATGTGACCTAGGATCACGAGTGACCCCAAGCTAACCCTGTTGGCATATCATAAGCAGAGTAAAGCAACTGAATCAATAACTACTGTGCGGAAGCTAAATTATATGAATAATCTGAAATGATGGGGAATACCCATATACTATCTGAATAAATGAAAACTAAGAGTTTCAACAAAAACTGAAAAGTCAAACTCTAACTCTATAGCTGAATCTAACTATGTTTGAAATAAGCCTCTAAACTGACTAATAGTACTGGGACATGTCCTAGCTAAATCTAGCAAAAACTGAAACTAGAGCTAAAAGAAAAGAAACATAATCATGTCACTCGTCCTCGAAGAATGAGGACTCACCACTGATGCTGCTGAAATGAAGATCCGGAACCGATCTAAGCGTGATCTGGAAGCTCAGAACCTGAACCTATATCACGAGAAGATGTAGCGCAGAGTATACATCAGTACTAGAAAGGTACTAAGCATGCATGATAGAATAAAGCTGAACAATAACATAACTGAACCAAAGCATAATATATGAGCAATGATATGAGATAAGCATGATACTAGCTGAGAATACTGAACATGAAATAACTGAATGCAATGACCAAGTTTATGACATGTTGAAACTAAAATCTGAACTACAACTGATAACATGGTCAATGCACTAGAATGTGACTGTAAGGGAGCTACTAATAACTGACTTAAAACCACATGAGCTAAATGTGGAGTCTGATGTATATGCCCTATCGAGAGGACCCAATACACCCGACCAGAGGTATAGAGGCATACCGGTGTGATCACTAAAATGATGCCTATAGAGGGGACTTACAACCAACGGGGAACGTAGTTCTGGGACTTGAGGATGACTGACCCTAGTCCACTCAGTATTAAGCTTCTGCCAATTGATTAAGTAATTAACAATTTATGACTGAAGTTCTGTATTACTAGATAGCTCAACATACTGACATGCTAACTGAAATTCTAACATTAATATGCTTGTAATGAAACATTTAAATCTGAGGCATGTATAACTGAAATATCTGACCTAGCATGTGTAATTCATTAACTAAAGAACTATATAGCTAGGGTTCTGAGTTTATGCATGAATCTGGGCAAAAATTGTACTACAACATGATAATCTGATTAGGAACATTAAGGTAACTAATTCATAATAATCTACTGAATTTCTAGAAACCCCAGGTGTAGATAATCTGAAGGGAATCAAGAATCTGACTGAATTCTAGGGACCTAATGGGTGAAAGGAACCTACTAGTGAAATCCCACATACCTGGTGACAAAATTCACGGAGAAATCTTTTGATTTCAGGCTAGAACTGATGAAAACCTTGCTATGTTTTGGGACTAGGGCTAGTCGGCTTCTTTCTCCTTCTGCGTTTTAATTTTTCTAAGTTTTTGTGAATGATTTGCTTATGGTAGATTATAATTTAGTTACCATACTAAAACTGACCAAAACTATGTAGTTTAAGGTTCAAACGACATAGTTTAGTGGTCTAACGCATAAGGAAAAGACAAACGACTCCTGACTTAACTACTTTCAGGGGCCACTGACGGATGGGTCCGACGGATCGTGGTTGGACCGACAGATCATGGTTGGACCGACGGTCTATGCTAGTCAACCGTCGTTCAGCAACTGGGGGTTTGATCCACGGTCCGTGGCTTGGCCTACGGCCCGCAGGTCCGGTCGTGGGTCGACATTTGGCTAAAAATTCAGAGGGTCTGGGGGGAGGGTCGCATGTCGTGAACCAAGGACCAGCAGAATGGACCGTGGGTCCTCCTAAGGTCCGTGGGTGGTGCCCGTCGGTGCCACCTGCAACTTCTGAAATTTGCAATTTTGTAGTTTTAGCATACAGGGTGTTACATTATCTCCCTCTTAGGAACATTCATCCTCGAATGAAGACTAAACTAGCTGAAATGGATGGAGAATGTTGCAACCCCTTACCACTGAACACTGGAAACTAATTTATGACTGAGCTAAGTTTCAAAGAACATGGAAATACACTGAAAATGCAAGTACAAACTGAAGGAACATGATGTTAAGACTAAAACTTCGCATGAATGACTGAAAACTGAAGAGGAACCATTATCCCAAGCTGGAATGGAATCGGAAGGGAAGAGATGGGGATACTTGGCCTTCATGGCTGCTTCTACTTTCCAAGTAGCTCCATCTACAGACTAACTCCTCCACAAAACCTTGATTGAAGCGACTTATTTATTTCTCAACCTTCGAACCTGACGATCAAGGATTTCAACTGGTACCTCTTCATAAGTGAGACTATCCTTCACAGCCACGCTTTCTAAAGGTACAATAGATGTTGGGTCTCCCACACACTTCTTCAACAACGAAATGTGAAAAATCGGAAGCAATGTTGCTAGTTCTGTTGGCAACTCTAACTCATAAGCCACTTTACCAACCGTTTTCAAGATCTTTTAAGGGCCTACATACCTAGGACTGATCTTCCCTTTCTTGACAAATCTCATCACCCCTTCATAGGCGACACTTTCAGGAAAACCTAATCATCAACTTTGAACTCTAATTCTATTCTCCTTACATCTACATACGACTTCTGGCGACTCTGGGCTGTCTTAAGTCTATCTCTAATGAGTTGCTCTTTCTCCATAGCATCATGAACTGAATCTGACCCTATCAAGGCTGCTTCACCTACTTCAAACCAAACAACTGGAGACCTATATCTATGCCCATACAATGCCTCAAAAGGAGCCACATGAATGTTGGAATGGTAGATGTTATTGTAGGTGAACTCTATAAAAGAAAGTTGAGCATCCTAACTACCCTTGAAATCGATCACGCAAGATCTCAACAAGTCCTCTAAGGTCTGAATGGTACGCTCTTCCTGGCCATCCTTCTGTGGATGAAATGTTGTGCTAAGATTAACTTGAGTACTAAGACCTTTCTGAAATGACTTCCAGAAATGAGAGGTAAACTGAGGACCTCTATCTGAGATGATAACAAAGGAACTCCATCCAATCTGACTATCTCATTAACGTAAAGTTTGGCGTAGTCCTCCACTGAATTTGTAGTCTTAACTGCCAAAAAGTGCACAGACTTAGTTACTCTGTCAACTATCACCCAAATGGAGTCATGTTGTCTACGAGTACGAGGTAAACCTGTAATCAAGTCGATGTTGATCACCTCCTACTTCCAAGTAGGAATATTTATCTCCTAAGTCATACCTCATGGTTTCTGATGTTCTACCTTCACTTGCTGGCAATTGGGGCCCTTTGCTACAAAATCTGCTATATCCCTTTTCATACCATTCCACCAAAAGACTTCCCGCAGATAACGATACATCTTAGTGGTGCCTGGATGAATGGAATACCTAGAGTTATGGGCTTCTGCAAGGATCTGCTATCTCAACTCACCCACCTTAGGAATACATAATCGACCCTGATAGCGAAGCACACGATCTCCCCCTTGGGAGAAAATCTCAACTCTCTGTTGATGAACTGCACCCTTTAGTTGAAGCAATATCTGATCACTATCTTGCTTTTCCTTAACCTCCGTTGCCGATGAAGATATTGACCCATTTTGAACTGTTACACCCCTATCTGATATCCTCATAAGACGAACTCCTAGGCGAGCAAGTCTGTAAACATCCTTTGCTAGTTCTTTTCTTTCTTCCTCAACATGTGCTACACTACCCATAGATAATCTGCTAAGATCATCTACAACTACATTGGCCTTACCAGGATGGTAATGCACACTTATATCGTAATCCTTGAGGAACTCAAGCCATCTCCTATGGTGAAGATTTAACTCTTTCTAGGTGAACACATACGGGAGGCTCTTATGGTTTGTGAACACATCTACGCAAACACCATACAAGTAATGTCTCCTAATCTTAAGTGCAAACACCACTGCTTCAAGCTCGAGGTCATGAGTTGGATAGTTCTTCTTATGCACCTTAAGTTGTCTAGAAGCATAGGCTATAACCTTGCCTCACTGCATCAACACACAACCTAGGCCGACTTTGGATACATCACAATAGATAACATAACTGTTTGAGGACTCTGGTAGAGTCAAAACAGGAATTGTTGTGAACTTAGTTTTCTGTTCTGCAAAGTTTTTCTCACAATCATATGACCACTGAAACTTAACCTTTTTCTGAGTTAAATTAGTCAATGGAGAGTCTATGGATGAAAATCCTTCCACGAACCTTCTGTAATAGCCAACCAAACCCAAGAAACTTCTGATATCTGTAGGAGAGGTAGGTATGGGCCATTGTTTCACTGCTTCTATTTTCTGAGAATCCACTCGAATCCTTCTGCTAGACACAGTGTGACCAAGGAAAGCAATGGATTGCAACCAAAAGTCTCATTTGCTAAACTTAGCGAATAACTAGCAATCTTTGAGAGTTTTAAGGACAACCCTCAAATGGTTCACGTGTTCTTCCTCATTCCTAGAGTAAATGAGGATATCATCAATAAAGACGATAACGAACAAGTCCAAATACTACTTGAACACTCTGTTCATCAAGTCCATGAAAGCTGCAGGAGCATTGGTTAGTCCAAATGAGATAACTACAAATTCATAATGAGCGTACCGAGTTCTGAAGGATGTTTTTGATATGTCAATATCTCTTACTTTGAGCTGATGATAACCGGATCTTAGGTCTATCTTTGAGAAATGACTAGCACCCTGAAGTTGGTCAAACAAGCCATCAATCCTGGGGATGGGATACTTATTCATGATTGTGACTTTGTTCAACTGCCTATAATCAATGCAAATCCTGAGGGAACCATCTTTTCACGAACAACACTGGTGCACCCCATGGGGAAATACTTGGTCTGATGAAGCCCTTTCTAGAAGGTCTTTGAACTACTCTTTTAATTCCTTAAGCTCACTTGGAGCCATTCTATAAGGAGGAATAGAAATAGGTTGGGTATCTGGAAGGAGATCAAATCCAAAGTCGATTTCCCTTTTAGGAGGAACTTCGGGAAGATCTTCTAGAAATACTTTTCGGAACTCATTAACTACAAGAACTGACTCAAGAGTTAGGGTCTCGGAGCTTGAATCCTTAACCCAAACTAGATGATAGAGATACCCCTTAGAAATAATCTTTCTGGCCTTAAGGTAAGAAATTAATCGACCCATAGGCGCTAAGCTACTACCCTTCCATTCTAAGATTGGTTCGTCTGGAAACTGAAAACGAATAATCCTAGTTCTACAATAGATTGAGGCATAATATGAATGTAACCAATCCATTCCTAGAATGATATTGAAGTCTACCATTTCTAACTCTACAAGATCTGCTGAGGTGACTTTCTGAGAGACTGTGATAGGGCAATTTTTGTACACCTGTCTAGCTATAACTAGGTCACCGACTGGAGTAGAGACTGAGAAGGGTTCTGAAAGAGTTTCTGGACTAACACTAAAGTTGACTGCTATATAAAGAGTTAGAAAGGAAAAAGTAGCCTTTGAATCTAACAATGCATAAACATCTAAGTCAAAGACTAGTAACGTACCAGTGGCCACAATCAGAGAATCTTCATGATCCTGGCGAGCCTGAAGAGTATACAACTTGTTTTGGCGTTGTTCGCCACCTGTGCCAGATGAGTTACTCGGCCGAGTCGGGCAACCTGTTGGTCCTGCTGAAGTTGTAGACTGAGCCCTACTATTATTGCCCCCTTGACCCTATTTAGCAGAAGGACAATCTCTCAACCTTTGACCAGACTGACTACATCCAAAGCATCCTTCCTTTCTTGTAAGACACTCGCCCGAATGGTTCTTACCACACTTTGGACAAGTTGGGTAGGTTCTGCTGCCTGAAATACTACCTTGAGTCTTAGAGCCTGATGCCCTACCTTTCTGATCATTTCAGAACTTAGAGGATGGAACACTAGCTGATGAATGTATTGGAGCTGAAGACTTCTGCTGAAACTGCGAGCGATTTCCACTAGCCGATTTCTGTTGAGAATAATCATAATTGTCTGTCCTAGCCTTCTTATTCTCCTTAGCTTATTCCCTAAGCTTATAAACCTCAACCTATTGAGCATGAGTCATGAGCCTAGAGATGTTCATATTTTCTAGCAACATAGCATTCCTACACTCTATTTTCACAAGGTCGGATACCCCATAAAGAAACGTGTTCATTTGACACTTAGAATCAGCCACCATGTGAGAAGCATACCTGGAGAGTTGGGTGAACTTGAGTCCATACTCCTGGACTGACATGGAACCCTGCCTCAAATTCATAAACTCCTGAGCTCTTACCTCCCTCAACTATCGTGGGAAGAACCTGTCTAGAAAAGTCTCACTAAAGCATTCCCAAGTGATAGGAGTTGCTTCTGTACCCCTGTTTTCTTTCCACTGAGTATACCAGATGTGAGCTACATCGTTCAGTTGATAGGATGCCAACTCTACCCTATCATTACTTGTCACCTGCATCACTCCAAAGATTTTCTTGACCTTATATATGATGTTTTGGGGATCCTCACCAATTTGCGATCCTAAGAACTCAGGCGGATTCAATTTAACGAAGTCGTGAACCCTGGCTGCCACTGATCCACCACCAGCATTTGCAGGAACTGGAACCTGCTGGTGGTTCTGGGAAGTCACACTTTGAGCCAAAAGTTGAATGGCGTTCCTGAATTCAGCATTTGAAACATCCTAATCTGGGACTAGAGGAGCAGTATTAGCATTTCGTGCCTTCGCATACCTCCCATAATCTCTACGAGGAGGCATGATCTGAAATATATAACGTCGAGTGAGAAATGAGGAATTAGATCATACCTTACGTACGATAAGAGTAACAAGAAATTCAAGTTTTTCTAAAACACTTTGCACCCTCCCTTTCATTAGATGTGGTGCACTTCACACCCATGAAAAGGACTCTACTTAGTGCGGCTTTACACATATCCTAGGACTCTTATACCTAGGGCTATGATACCAAGTTTGTCACGATCTAAGGCTACCACATGGACACGAACACGGGACCTAGGATCACGAGTGACCCCAAGCTAACCTTGCTGTATCATAAGCATACTAAAGCAACTGAATCAATAACTACTGTGCGGAAGCTAAACCATATGAATAATCTAAAATGATGGGGAGTACCCTTATACTATCTGATTAAAAGAAAACTGAGAGTTTAAACAACAACTGAAAAGTCAAACTCTAACTCTATAGCTGAATCTAACTATGTCTGAAATAAGCCACTAAAGTGACTAGAAGTGTTGGGACATGCCCCAGCTAAATCTAGCAAAAACTGAAACTAAAGCTAAAAGCAAAGAAAGATAATCATGTCACTCGTCCACGAAGAATGAGGACTCACCACTAATGTTGCTGAACTGAAGATCAGGAACCGATCTAAGCGTGATCTGGAAGCTGAGAACCTGAACCTAAATCACGAGAAGATGTAGCGCAAAGTATGCTTTAGTACTTGAAAGGTACTGAGCATGCATGATAGAATAAAGCTGAACAATAACATAACTGAACCAAAGCATAATATCTGAGCAATGATTTGAGATAAGTATGATACTAACTGAGAATACTGAACATGAAATAACTGAATGCAATGACCAAGTTTATAACAAGTTGAAACTGAAATCTGAACTACAATTGATAACATGGTTAATGCACTAGAAATCTGATTGTAAGGAAACTACTAATAACCAACATAAAACCACATGAACTAAATGTGAAGTTTGATGTATACGCCCCATCGAAAGGACCCAATACACTCGGCCAGAGGAATAGAGGCATGCTGGCGTGATCACTAAAATGATGCCCACAGAGGGGACTTAAAACCTATGAGGGCACGTAGTTCTGGGACTTGAGGGTGACTGACCCTAGTCCATTAGGTATTAAGCTTTCGCCAATTGATTAAGTAATTAACAATTTATGACTGAAGTTCTGTAATACTGGATAGCTCAACATGCTAATGTGCTAACTGAAATTGCAACATTAATATGCTGATAATGAAACATTTATATATGAGGCATGTATAACTAAAATATATGACCTAGCATGTGTAATTCATGAACTAAAGAACTACATAGCTAGGGTTCTCAGTTTATGCATGAATCTGGGCAAAAACGATACTACAACATGATAATCTGATTAGGAACATTAAGGTAACTAATTCATAAAAATCTACTGAAATCTAAAAACCCTAGGTGTAGATAATCTGAAGGGAATCAAGAATCTGACTGAATTCTAGGGACCTAATGGGTGAAAGGAACCCACTAGTGAAATCCCACATACCTGGTGATGAAATTCATGGAGTAATCTTTTGATTTTGGGTTGGAACTGATGAAATTCTTGTTGCATTTTAGAATTAGGGCTTTTCGACTTCTTTCTCCTTCTACGTTCTAATTTTTCTAAGTTTTTGTGAATGATTTGCTTAGGGTAGATTCTAATTTAGTTACTAGGCTTAAACTGACCAAAACTACACAGTATAGGGTTTAAACAATGTAGTTTAGGGGTCCAACTCATAAGGAAAAGGCCAAATGACTATTCACTTAATTGTTGTTGGGGGCCACTGACGGATGGGACCGATTGTCCGTGCTGGTCAACCATCATTCGGCGACTAGGAGCTGAAATTAGGGGTTCCATCCACGATTTGTGGCCTGGCCTACGGCCCGTAGGTCCGGTTGTGGGTGGACACTTGGCCAACAATTTGGATGGTCTGGGGGAAGGATCGCAGCTCGTGAACCACAGACCAGCAGAATGAACTGTGGGTCCTCCTACGGTCTGTGGGTGGTGCCCGTTGGTGCCACCTACAACTTCTAAAATCTGCAATTTGATAGTTTTAGCATACGAGGTGTTGCAGTTCGGACGGAATCCACCACCTTGATTTGCAAGGTAACTCATTTCCTCATTATACAGATCCTCAAAGTGTGCATAATCGGGGTTCACCCCACTAACACCTACAATATTCACAGCTTTAGGACCCCTACCCATGACATATTTCGACAATAAATCCATTTGGGTCATCATCTTGGCCATGTTTTGATCTCGTTCTTGGTCCTTTACAATTTGTTCCTTCGTCATTCTAAAGTTCAAAGGAGACACTTGATCCTCTCTTGTGTACCATGCCCGATTTATTTTGGTCATGCCATCAAGAAAAGTAGATGTAATTTCAAATTGTTGTTGCATTATACCTCCTCGGACAAGTTTGTTAGCCACACCTTTGTTAACCGAATCTAGACTCCGGTAGAAATGTTGTAGTAAGACGTTGTTAGGGAGTCCATGAGTCAGACATTGGAGCAGCAACTTTTGAAAACGTAGCCAGGTCTCATGAATTGGCTTACCATCCAAGCATTTGAAGCCTTGGATATTGTCCATCAATGACATCATCCTCGAAGAAGGAAAGAACCTTATGTAGAACGCTTCAATTAGTTCATCCCAAGTGGTAATTGAGTCCCTAGGTAGGTCGACTAACCACTTAGTAGCCTCTCCCATCAAACAAAAAGGGAACAATCAAAGTCAAACTAACTCTTGGGATATGTTCTTTGAAGAGAAGGGACCACAAACGTCCACAAAATTCTGAATATGGTCATGGGGATCCTGATGAGCCAAGCCTCCAAATAATCCTTTCATATTCAAGAGTCACAACATCGTGTTTGTCACGTGGAACACTGCATTTCCCAGTATCGGATGCAACCGAATAACACCTACACCACCCAAATGTACTTCATTCACATGTACATCATTCACATCGTTCAAGTTGCCGATGTCATCATTTTGGCCCAGCTGGGTGGCATTGCTTCCATTTACACTCATTTCGTCACTTGTTAAAAGGCAACAAACAACAAACAAAAGGTAAATAGGTTCAACTACAACATAATAAGATCACAAACTAACTTCAACAAATGAATTCTATAACACCACTCCCCAGCAGCTGCACCATTTTTTATAACGCTCAACTACACCTCATCTAATACTAGGTGTAGGCGATCATAATCTAGCATAAACCCAACAAAGAGTTGGGGTCGAACCCATAGGGAGTGGTACGGTATGGAATTCAATTAAGAAGTAAAGGTTGTGCTCTAGTTGTTTGTAGAAGTAAACATTATCAAACTAAAGCAACATAAATTAAAGGGGTTGACAACAAGTGTTAGATGGGGGGTTTAAAGGTGTCAATTAACAACTAAAACGATTATGAAAACAAGGGAGTAGATAAGTAGAGAAAGATTCTCGGGGATGCGATCGATTAAAGGCTAATTTCGCTATATGGGTAAATGTAATTTACTAACAACTGCTGAATCTTAGTAGGGAGGCTAGAGTATAGATGCAATAGCTTTCTCTCGAACAACTATTACGATTCAAGCGAGTTCTCTCGAACATCGACAAGCATAACAATATAAACAACCCAATACCTCAATTTATCTACTCTCTAGAGTTAGATAGGTAGGATTGAATTAAGATTCACTCTCTTAAGCTGAACCCACAACAACCCAATCACTACAATCATCAATCGATAACCTTAGTTCCAAAACCTCTTCTCAAGCAAGCATAGAACACTAAGTTAGAATTGCATTTGCAACTACAATTCATGAGTTAATACACAGCTATCAACCAAACCCACTTCAAAAAAACATTTAAATTAATAAAAAACAATACCCATAAGCTAATAAGAACAAATAATCACATGATCACATCCCCCAAGAATGGGGTTTTTAGCCACACATTATAAAAAGTGAGAAACTATTACCAATTATGTCATACATGAACTAGGTAATGCTTCCCAAGTCTCTACAATGCTTCAAATCAACTCAAATTGAAAACCCACTTGAAAATTCTACTTAAATACTCTAAAATTAGTTTTGGGGATCAAGAACTCAGGGTAAATCTATCAGAACACTTGCTTAGAATATGGGATTTTCAGAATTTTCTAACCACCCTTAAAACTCTTATGAAATTTTACATTTATACTCTTCAGAATTTGCAGCTTAGGGACTGATCAACGGAGTTAGTCGAGAATCACCGACCAGGTTGGCGATGCCCCAAGGACCATGCTTCCTCTCCGTCTTTCCTTTCATCTTCAACCTCTGAGTTCTGTAACTTTAGGCGATCATGATCGAGGTCGCCGATCCATTCGACAGTTTTTCGACTGTCCATTTCCATCGCCGAGTTGTTTTTTCACCAGGGCTAGCACGTTGGAACTTTTGGCGAGCTGAAGAGCCACTCAGTGGTTCGCCGAGTGGTCTTGGCGATCAGCAGGACTACTTTTCTTCAACTTCTTCAGCTTTTTTGCTCTTTTTTGCCTGATCATGTCCTTGCCTTTATTGTTGTAAATCAACACTTTTACATCAATTTAGAGCATATATTAGCCATTTGAGGACAATAAAACTATGATAACAAAGCCCTAAATGATTTGAAATCTCAGACTCATCAACGGTGTCAAGACTCCGGTAGAATATTGCAAGAACACATTATCCGGCAACCCATGAGTAGGACATTGGAGAAGTAACTTTTGAAACCTCAACCAAGTTTCATGTATGGGCTCACCATCAATCCGCTTGAAATTTTGAATAATGTCCCTCAAATTCAACATCCTCGAGAGAGGAAAGAATCTTTCATAGAACACCTCCGTGAGCTCCTCTCAAGAAGTAATAGAGTCCCTTGGTAGTTTGACCAACTACTTCATTGCTTGCCCCATTAGAGAAAAGGGAAACAAACGGAGCCAGATTGACTCTTGCGAGGTATTCTTGAAGGAGAATGGCCCACACATATCCATGAAATTTCGAATGTGATCATGAGGGTCCTCATGAGCAAATCCCCCCAAAAAAACTTTCATTTGGAATAGCTAGAGTATAGTTCTCATCACATGAAAAATAGTGTTGCCCATAGTTGGGGGTAAACGAATAGCATCGACACTTTCCATTTGATCCGCATTGACATCATTCAAGTTTTGGATGTCATCATTGTTCCTAAGTTTTCTAGCAGCATTGCTCCTATTCAGACTCATTTCTTCACCTATTGAGATCAAACAACAAAACCACTAATAAGAGAGTTCTACTACAACCAAATTAGTTCACAAAAACACTTCAATATTCTAAACACCACTCCCCAGCAGCAGCGCCATTTTTTATAACACTCAACTACACCTCTTATGATTCAAAGCGGCGGTCGTCAACAAGTATAAACCCAACAATGAGTTAGGATCGATCCCACGAGGAATGGTATGGAAGAGAATTCAAATACAATGTATGAAAGTGTTCTAACTTCTTGTAGAATGGAAATAAGCAAAACGCAATAAATCAACAAGTTTCAATTATCAATATTAAGAGTTTGGTAATCAATTGTTAAAGAAGAGAATTAATGTGGGGTTTTAACAAGAAGAGAGGGGACCATAGGAGTATGTGAGAAATCAAATACTAATTTCGCTAAATGGGTAATGAATAATTGATTTAAGTCATTGAATCTCAATGGGTAGGATGGATTGTAACTATAACAACCATTTTTCAATCAGCTATTATGTTTCAAGAAAGTTCTTTCAAACCTAAACAAGATTACAATGTGAAGCAACCCAATTCCATAATATAAACAACTTTATCAAGATGGGTTGTAAAGAAAAGGGTCAATACAACTATCAACCATATAGAGCTAAAGCTAGAACTGAATTAGCAACTTCAGTTCATAAATGAAAACATGAGTAAATAACTAAACTCATTTCAAAATAACATTAAATCAATCTATTAACAATACCCACAAGCTAATTTGTGTATTCGATTACATAATCACACCCCTAAGGAAAGGGGGTTTAGCCTAGCATAACAAAAAGAAAGAAATAGTTACCAAAATGAGGATCCATCAGAATGTCACAATCTTCAATGCTCAATGTAAAAAATAAAACTAAAACCCTAAAACCCCAATATCTTTGCTCAAAATATCTCCAAGAATATTCAGTGTTGTAAAAGTATGCAAAATCTATAAATACTCTGTCAAAATATACAAAACTCTCTTTTCTCTCTCTTCAAAAACCAATTTATATGTTTCCAAAACATCCCAAAATTTCATTTTGCGAGCCTATCGATGAGATTAGTCGGGATCACCGAATGACTCGGCGATCCGCCGATGATCAAGCCTTATTGCCAATGTTCTGCTTCAGCCTTTGAATTCTTAAATTCTCATATGGTTAACCCGATGGATGTCGCCGAATGACTTCGGTGACTCACCGTTTGGCCATTTTCTCACTGATTGGACTTGAATTCCTTCTCCGATTGTTCTGTTCATTTAATTAATCTGAGTCGAGCTCGCTGAATCAGTTCCACAATGCGCCATTTTGCACTGGAGTTCACTGAGTTGGCTTAGCCAAACCGCTGGATCTTTTGGTGAGCTAGATGCTCAATCGGCGAATCGGCGAATTGCTGAGTGACTTATGCGAGCTCCAACCTTACTTTTCTTCAACTTTTCCAACCTTTCTCTACTTTTCACAATGTAATGTCCTTGACTTGTTCTTAAGCCTTCATGGTTGCACATAAACAAGTTAACATTAGTTATGAACACAAAATAGGCATTGCAAACACTAATTCATTAGATAACAAGCCCTAAATGAGTAAAATTTCCTGACTCATCTTCATGCGAGGTTATAATTATGATTATGGTTTTCTATGTGTGCCTAGATAGTATATTTGAGTTATTAATGTGGAGTAGGCTGATGTAAACATTATATATTACCCATAAGAGTTTGGTCGAACGGATCATATATAGACTATGATAGCCTCTTAAATATAGTTCAAGTTTCCCCCACTTACGTAGCTATGAACTAAGAAGGACAATGTTAGTGGGCTAGGAAGGAGAAGTCAGACTATTAAGAGTCAGATTAAGCATCTAGATAAGCCAATTCGGGTGACGATTATAGAAAGAATTCTATAGAAGCAAGAAGAGGTTAAGATAAGCATATCAGAAGAATCATAGTACTTGCACATGGAGAGTCTAGTAGCCATGAGATTAGCATTTTCCGAGTATTAGAGTAAAGTGAATATAACCTAGTTTAGAGATGATGAAATAGATCCATAGCTTTAAAGTGTCAGCTTCAAATTTAGGGGGGTGATAAAATGAGAAACCAAGTCAAGTGTTAAGAATTAGATAGTGATGTTTTCAAAAAAGAGTTATTGTGATATATCAATCCATTTATAATCTAGCGTATTCCTCAAAGTTCAGTCATTACAACATCATGTTGATGCCTATAATATCATACGGTGCTCATAACCTATGTTCATACACATCAAAAGTATTCACATCTATGCTCAATTCCCAGAATGTGGGGCAAAGACGTTAGCACATTGATATCAATAATACACAATAAAGGTGTGAATATTAGCCTCATTACACTAATTTATCTATATAAGCACTCATGTCTCATAGTATGCTCAGTCTTGTGAATTCATGACTTACCCTCAATAGTTAATGAAATAATGTTACGTCGTTGATACTCTTATATCATATTTATCGAATGAATTATTTTTATGATCTTTTGCTCTAAGCTCCGTCAGTGATCCTTTTAGTTCTGATAATGTGGTTGATGATAGTAGTTGAGTGATGATAGAAGTATGAGGTTGATGTTTCTTATTATCTAAGGTTATAAATGTGGAGGAAGAATGAGATGAAGTTTTACTATGAGTAATAGTTCGATGAGAGTAATTAGTCGGTTCTCAATAGTAATGCGTGAAATTTCAATTGGTAGATATGGCGAAAAAATGAGAAATCCTTAGAAGGATCATTTAGTAGGAGTCCATGGAGTAGTTATAAAACTAGTATTGAAGGTTGTGTTGTTAAGATGTGGATAAATGCATGATGCATTAGGTGTTTCTTGATTAGTACTCGAGGTTAGTTGAATGCAATGATAAGGAATAGTATTCTTGGGATGAGATTCCCTATAGAGGTATACAACCTAAATCTTGTAGTTTAGATTAGTATAACCATCTCATGTTTAACACTTTCTGATTTAAAGATTAAGTTTGA
The DNA here is from genome assembly GCA_036250505.1 of Solanum acaule. NCBI lineage: Eukaryota > Viridiplantae > Streptophyta > Magnoliopsida > Solanales > Solanaceae > Solanum > Solanum acaule. The sequence goes on along the minus strand of JAJOOR010014110.1, from coordinate 8,577 downwards.
ACAGAGTGAGATAGTGCGGTTTGACTTAACCTTAGTAAGAATAGTCATATACCCTTGTAGGAGTTATGAGTTGCAGTTTATGATGAGGTGTGATTTTTAAAAGTGGGGCTTGATTTAGAGGTATTGCTAGGCTTAAAAGTTGGCGGTCATATTTCTTAAGTCATGCTAGTCATATTCTTACTGCATGACCAAATACCCTTGTTTCATGTCATGGTATGTAATCTTGAAATCTTATGTGAGCTTCGTGCCAAGTATGCTCTAGTCCGGTTTCAAACTCTCAGTATGGATCAGTACCACCTATGTTAGTAGAGAAGTTCAGAAGTCAAAAAGATAGTAAGAGTAACTCTTTTCCCCTCCATGCTCAGTTTAATCATCATTCGAGGATGAATGATCCCAAGGAGGAGGTATTATAATACCCCGCAAAATTAAGGTAAGACCCGAATCATTCATTAATTCTGAAAAAGATTGTATTGGGTTATTCTTAAATTGGTCTTTGGTGTAAAGATCAATTATTTAGTGTGGGAATGGATTTGGATATGAATTAAGGTCACAAGAAGCCCCTAGCATAAAGTTGAGTTGAAAACTTCCTTGCCGATTAGGTTTTGACATTCAATTCTACTTAGGTCAACTTCAAACAATTATATATTTCAGCACATAATGAATTATATGTTCTATCACATGTAAAACTGAAAATCTATGAGTCCTCTTTCAATTGCCCAAAGTTTACCTCATTTTGAGTTTGGAGTAAAACGTTATGATTGATTTACCACAGACTGTCAAAATAGAGTTTTTTGAGTCTTTGAACTACAAAAGCCTTCTACAATTTGTAGATTTAATTACGATCCATACTATCAATTCGTGAAAAAACTTCAGAGATTCTTATTTTTGGGTCCGATTCCTACGGATCCATCTACGGGTCGTAGAACCTTCTATGGGTCATAGTTTAGACCCGTAGAATGAGTATCTTCAATATAAATTCTACATATTGGATATACGGTCCGTCAAAACTTCTACCAGCCATAGTTTGGACCCATAGAATGAAATTGTGAGCCTTAGAATTCAATATATGTTACATGGATGGGATCTATGGTCTGTAGATCAAGCTACGAACCATAGATGGCCCCGTGAAGGGTTTTAATCAGCTTTTAAAGAGTGATAGTTTAGTCATTTCCCACTCCTTATAGGCTTAAACCATGATGCGTTTGCAAATTATTAAGGTCCAAATAATATTAATCGAGCCTACAAATCTCATTAATGCTTCAAAATCTTAGAGCACCGATCGGAGAGGAGAAAGCTAGGGTTTTATCCTGGATTTTGAGTATATTTGAGATGAGTAGTATTGTTGAGTTTTGAGTTCTTGATTTATGGGTATTAAGTTTACTATATTGTTATTGAGATACTTGAATCGATTTGTTCATATCTATAGTTCAGCATGAGCCCTATTTTGATTCATAGTTCTACCTTTGTACGCATTACTTGTCGTTCTTGATATGGGTTGACTTACCTACTGGTGGGTTATACTAGGTGCCATCATGACTCGGGAAGTCGGGCCGTGATATTTTCACCCCTTAATGAATAATAAATGAAGTGCATAGTTTACCATGATACCCATATTAATCTGTGTATAGTCTTTAGTGAACTTCAGAACACCTTTTTTAGATTTAAAAAAGAGGATCAAAAATATTCTCACTTGCTTTTTGGCGTGACTCAAACCCTCAACGTGCTAGTTGATGGTGGAGGTGCTTAACCACTTGAGCTAGCCTACCTTGACTTGAGAATACTTCAATGAACTGAAACATTGGGAATTTACTTTAAAATACCAAACTGGTGTGTCTATATGTGCACTCTTAAAATTAGAGTGCTTACTTGACAACTGAGATCAAGTTGAGTGTCTATCTATGTATTATGCCTTTTATTTTTAGCATACAATTGGAATGGAAAAACCTGTAATTGCACATTTACTATCTTGTCATGAAGATACATAATTTACATTTTCCTCCTTATAAAGAAAAGAAATATTGTAATCTTTTATTTTAAGTTTGTTACTATTCATGATTCTTGATTATTATAATCTGTGTGCTATTAAATATTTATTACTCTCTCCCTTTTTTTGCTCTGTCATTTGCTTTGATTGAAAAGAAATATTTTCTCTCGGTCATTCCATCACACTCTTCTTTGTAAGTTGTCCTACATTTTTTCTCTTAATAGTTAGTTTTTTTTCCTTGAATTTAGAATTTTTGGATGAAAGGATGAATAAAAAGTGCAAAGGTTAATATTTTTTTTTCTTGAATTTAGAACTTTTGGGATGAACTGATGAGTAAGAAGTGCAAATAATAGCTAGGTGGAGTTCTATACTTATTTACGTAGTAATTGTTTCCTTGGTTTCATTTTATTCTACTCAAATTAAATAAAGTTTTTTCGTTCAAAATGTGTATGAATGTTTTTTTCAGGTTCTATGTCATTTGATTTGGGTTTAGTTTGTTCTTAGCCGTTTTGTACCTTTAAATTATTAACAAAACCACTTAAAATTAGTCCAACCATGATGAGGCTTCTGAATAGTGTAAGAAAAAGAGGTTTAATTAAATTTCTTGGTTTTGAGGAAGATCTTACATAGAGTGGAATAGATTCAAAGTGAGTCATATAGCAAACCAATGAATTTTGGAATTGAGGCAAAATTGATTGATTAATTGATAAGTTACATGTGTAACAATCTTTTTGTGGTGATTATCAATGATCTTTTAGATCGGGCTAATTAGCTACCAATGATGCTCCTTTCTTTCTTGTAGAGCACTAGCTTATAATGAAAAGAAATATCCAATCGCTAGGTACTTTTAATTATAAGCTACTGCTCTTCAAGAAGGAAAGGAGCATCATTGGTATCTAATTAGCCTGAGCTAAAAGATCACTAATAATCGCCGCAAAAAGAATGTTACACATGTAATTTGTCAACTGATCAATCAATTCTTCCTCAATTCCAAAATTCTTAGGTTGGCTATATGACTCCCTTTTAATCTATTCCACTCATGTAAGATCTTCCTCAAACCCAATAAATCTAATTAAACTTCTTGTTCTTACACTATTCAGAAGGCTCATCATGGTTGGACTAATTTTAAGTGGTTTTGTTAAAAATTTAAAGGTACAAAAGAGCTAAGAACAAACTATAACCAAATCAAATGACATAGAACCTGAAAGAACATTCATACACATTTTGAAAGAAAAAACTTTGTTTAATTTGAGTAGAATAAAATTAAACCAAGGAAAAAATTACTACACAAATAAGTATAAAACTCCACTTAGCTATCCTTTGCACTTCTTATTTATCCGTTCATCCCAAAAATTCTAAATTCAAGAAAAAAAATATTAACCTTTGCACTTTTTATTCATCCTTTCATCCAAAAATTCTAAATTCAAGGAAAAAAATATAACTATTAAGAGAAAAAATGCAGGACAACTTACAAAGAAAAGTGTGATGGAACGACTGAGAGAATAATTATTTTCAATCAAAGAAAATGACAGAGGAAAAAGGGGAGAGAATAATAAATATTTAATACCACACAGATTACAATAATCAAGAATCATCAATAGTAAAAAACATAAAATAAAAGATTACAATATTTCTTTTCTTTCTAGGAGGAAAATGTAAATAATGTATCTTCATGACAAGATAGTAAATGTGCAATTACAGATTTTTCCATTCCAATTGTATGCTAAAAATAAAAGGCATAATACACACGCACGCACGCACACGCACACACACAAACATACACACACACACACACACACACACACATATATATATACCAAAATATTTTTTAATTATGTGGTCTTAAACATTAAATGTGGAAGTTAAATTTAAAAATTGACAAAATAGAAAAAAAATATTCTTAAATGTTTGAAAACGAACTAAAAAAAGACAAATAAATTGAAAGACACAATATATTTTTTTCTATTATTACTAAAATTGGGGACCCTCAAATTTGGGGCTCTAGGACGGATGCCTCATTTTTAAAGGCATTGAGCAGCCTCTAGGTGGGGGTGGGTATGTCTTGGAATAGGGGATCATTTTCTCCATTTTTATGTGGGGTTGTGGGTTGGGAAAGCCTTGCAGTGGCTGAACACTTTAAGGATAGTTTTTCCCTTTAGGTAATCTCGAGTATGATATAAGGAAATCTGGTACTAAGCTATAAGTTATTTAATATGTCCAATTAAATTTCTTTGTTTTCTTTCGAGTTCATTCAATTCTAGAGAAGTACTTCAGTCATATATCAAAAATATTTGTGCACAAGATAGTGAGAGGAGATAGTGATTTTCTTGCAAGCAGCTAAAACAAGTTACCATTAAATCTATTAAATAACTCTTGTCTATTTCGGTACAAGTGACTCTAGATGTATTTAAAATCTTGTGACATATGAAAGTACTTTCCATATGGTAGTGAGGAATAAGTTGGCATGTAACAATATTATCTCTGTAGATGATAATATACACTAGGCTTTCAACATGTTTCTTTAAAGATCTTCTTTTGTAACACAAGTGTTCTTTATATGTGCTAACCATTTTCTGACCGTGTCTCTTTCATGTGTTTTCCGTACACTTTTGTTTTTTTCATTTGAAAAGAGGATTTCAAAATCTCGACCAATCATTCTAACACACAATAAATCATTTTCCATTGCACCATAGATGGAGAGCAACAATTCTAACATTGACAACTCGACCTTCAATGGGAGTTCAACTCTGCTAATGTGCCAAGAGATGGAGGCACGACTAAAATTATTGTTGGTAATATCCTATCCCTAATTGAGGAAAAATGGCCAACCTACCAGAAACTTTATCATAGATATCTTGCTTTTTTTTCTACACAAAGTTTCTTCACTTAAACAAGGTTTTTTTCTTTATAATTTCCATGTCTTATCAATTAAACAATGTTTATCACTTGATTTGAAACTTAATCGTATGCTTATATGCAATTTAGGTATTTGTTGCTTAGAGAAAAAGATACCAATTTAGAAAATATTTATTGTTATTTTTCAATAATTCTTGGTTGAGTTATTCTCAATTGATAATATATCCAAAAATTGTCAGATATTTTGATAGCATTCAACTCTCAACTGTAATCTGAAATGTAATAAATGTTTGATGGGTTTTTCAGTTGGAGCAACAATTCCCCTATAAACGATACTCCCTCTATTTCAAAAAGAATGACCTAATATTACTTGACATGTAGTTTAAGAAAATAAAGTAGACTTTTCAATCTTGTGTTTCTAAATTAACGTTATGTCAAATGTACCAAAATGTCCTTTAATCTTGGATTGAGATTATTAATTTTTTATTTAAGCATTACGACCCTTACATACCAATTGCCCAAGTCAACATGTCTTGACACGAAGGCGCATTGCTCCATATGCTTGGTAAGTGACACCTAATTTCAGAACCCCACCCCCAAGTCTGTTATCTTGTTTAAGTTTGGTTCTAACCTTCTCTTTTTGGGGTCATGGTTTTTTTAGGATGACTATTACAACAAGAAAATACTTACAGAAATCAATTGTTGTTATTTATACCATTTAGATTGTATTAGAGATTGGATCAAGCTCAACCACTCGTGTCCTATTTGCAAGAGGGATGCAACTGCAACAATCAGATAATTTTTTGGTTGGGTTGACTAACTAGTTGAGTGGCATTGTTAAGCTCAAGAGAGTTAAGTTAGACCTAAAAATAAGGAACAATTCTAAGTTTGAGAAAAACAATGGTCTTTTAGTTTGATGTGTGTTCTTTCTTTTTCAATGATACTAACTTTTATCTAGACTTTGAAGCTGAGCATAAGTTGGTACTCATTTTTGTTTGGGTGGTTAATATCGAGAAAATTTGGTTCATAATCTTGATGTTTATGGTAGGCTTTGAAAACCTCTTGATTCTTAGATTTTAATGCCTCCCGATTTTTTTCCCTATATATATATATATAGAAGGTAGACATTTTATTCAACTAAATAACCACAACAAGGAAAGTAATAATTGTCATTCCAAACCATCAATATCAAAAATTGATAGGTTGATTCAAATCTCAAAGCTTCTCTACTGCCACTATCATAGTGATATTCCTAGAAATCACAAGCACATAAATTTTCTAGGTTTAATAAGTGATTTTAGAATATATATTAGTGGCAGTTAGTTAATTGCCAATTATAAAAATGTTGAGTGGAGTTGCAAGGCTCAAATAATGTGAATCGACAATGGTAATTAAAATAGATATCCCATTGTTGGAACATGAATATGAGAAGATTGACATGATCTTAGATCTTTTTATATATTATGCATGATAATTAGTTCCAATTTTTATTTCCTTTACATTTTGTTATCTTTGTGAACATCATCTAAATTGAACAAGTTCCGTGTTTGTCATTTAAAATACACATCCATATCCTTCTCATGGGGAGGGTATATTGTTTCCGATCAGATTAATTATAATCAAAAAATATTTTTTATTTCACCCAATAAAATGTAATAATTAATTTTGTAAAAAATAAATAAAGAGGGAACTGTTAGTTTCAAGGGTATAAGTACGCCAAAAAGGTGAATGAAGACTATTTTTAAAAAAAATCCTATAGTTCAGAATATTTTTAATCCACATTGCTTGAAACTTTTTTCCATAGATAGGAACTTTAGTGTTGGGTGGAGAATTCGTCCTGGCCATGGCTAAACCTTTGATTTGAGAAAACAAGAAAATGTGATATTTGATCTCAATATCAAGAGTGTACTTATAGTGATAAACTTATCACATGTTTAATGAAAATGATCTCCAATAACAAAAAAGTAAAGAAAATATGTTACTTCCTTTTGCAAAAGGATTTGACTGAATCGAATACTATAAATTGGATTTCCTTTTTAGTTTTTTTGTAAAGATCATTATTACACATTCAAAAAAATTCCTTATTAGAATTATGTTATTGGATGTTTTTTTTAAAAAGTTATTTTGGTGTGTCATTCTTTGAAGGAATATCCCTTAGTATGTTCATATGTAAAATACTTGTAATTCCACTGCCTCATACTCAAGCTTTCTTTTGTATCTATGTGAGTGTTGTTGGTTAAGATTGTTCCTATTCTCAATTCTTGAATCTTGAATTAGTGTAATCTCTTATTTAAAACTGTTTACTATCGTCAATTCTTGAGTCTTGATTTGTTACTATCCTCAATTCTTGACTTTCGACTGCTATATCATCTTATTTTACTGTTGCTCTTATCCTCAATTCATGAATTATGATTATTGTAATCTCAATCTTCTACAATATTGTCCATAAAGTCCCGTTTTCCTCTTCCATATACTTGTATTATAGCAAAATCATTTCACTTCATTCTGATTAGGGTTATTAGTAATCTCTAATTTGATAGGAGTTTTTGTGGAAAAGTCTTTCTTGGTATAAACCATCTCCTTACATTATTTTATATTCCATGTTATGGTTTCTTAGCTTCAGATTTTGATTTTGATGAGTTCTGACTATAACCTGTCATAAATTATGTCTTTATCTGAAGTTGGTATCATTCCATACAATAAGGTCTCTAGTTCTGACTATACAAATATGGGGTGGAAGGGATGAATGTAAAGTGAAGATAAGAATATAACTAGATTTACTTACCGGACTCTAGAGGTATCTAAAAACTCCATACATTGTATTTGAGTCATATCCATGAACACAATTGTCTTAGAATACTATTCAAGAGAAATTGTTTTGTTCTGTTTTAAGTATTTTAGATTATAACTGTTATAATCTATACCTAAGAAGTTTCTCCTTAGGGTTCTTTGAACTTTTCTAGGGCTTAATTAAATTCAAACATTCTAAACAGGCTTTTCTATGTATAATTACTTATCTAGTTTTGCATCTTTCAGCTTAATTCACTTTATAGATTTTAATGTAGTATTGAATTCTGAAGAAAAGATTGGCGGATTGCCTATTCAAGATATTGATCATGAAGATTTTAAGACTTGTATTCAAAGTTGTAATTTAGCTGAAATTCAATTCAAAGGTAATCCATTCATATTTATCGTAGTATTTTTCCGATAGTTGTTTTAATCTGAATATTTCATTAATATTATTTATAATATATTCTAGATATAACATATCTTGGGTTCTTCGGTACATATATAAATTTTCCTCCATTAATTGTTCTTCTAGTTTTATATCTTCCATAGATTCTATCCAGTATTGTAAATATTCGTAGTTCATTTTAATCTGAATTTATTTCTAAATCGTACCATTCTATTCTTTCATTATCTAAATATAGATCTTGTAAATTTATTTCATACCATTCTTGATTTAATATATCTTCTAATTCGTTATCTTCAAATATTTTTTCCCATATTATTCTTCTTAATTCAATTATTTCTATATTTTTAAGTACATATAAGATTAAGGTTTCGTAGTTTTTTATCATTTCGTTATGCCTGTATGTAGTCATGTTCGTGTTTATGCAGATTTTTTATTTCAATTATTCCTTCCTATCATATTCATAATTGATTAAATTCATATTAGATTATTATGAACTAGATTATCTTTATCATGTTTTCTTGTCACTACTAGCATCGTACTT
>JAJOOR010014109.1:0-27281 GCA_036250505.1 Solanum acaule | reverse complement strand
GGGTGCATTGAGGGTGGTCAGATATTTGAAGAATGCACCAGGTTTGGGAATTATGTTATCATCCACAGCCTCCAAGCAACTCTCAGTTTATTGTGATGCTGACTGGGCCACTTGTCCTATGACAAGGAAGTCTGTGAGTGGTTTTGTAGTAAAGATTGGAGACTCGTTGATTTCATGGAAGTCGAAGAAACAAAACACAGTGTCAAGGAGTTCGGCTGAAGCAGAATATAGGAGCATGGCCAATGCAGTGGCAGAAATTGTATGGTTAATAGGTTTGTACAAAGAGTTGAAAGTGGAATTGGAATTGCCAGTAAAGCTATTTTGTGATAGTAAAGCAGCACTTCAAATTGCTGCTAATCCTATATACCATGAAAGGACGAAACATATAGAGATTGATTGTCATTTCATTCGAGAAAAGATACAGGAGGGCCATAATCAAACAGATCATGTATCTTCAAAAATGCAACTGACAGATGTACTGACAAAGAGTTTGGGAAGAACTCAACACAATTTTTTACTGTCCAAGCTTGGTGTATATAATCTGTTTGCACCGTACAGCTTGAGGGGGAGTATTGAAGACACTACAATTAGTTAGCTAGTTAGTAATTAGCTAAATTAGTTAGTTAGTTGTAGATTAGCTGACGTGGCAATAGTTAGTTAATAGTACAAGTTAGTTATAACTAACTTGATCAGTGGAGTGAAGAAAAGCACTTGTATATATATTCTATAGAATACTCTGTAACCAATTCATTCAATACAATACACAATTTTATTTTTACTGTTGGTCTTCTTCCTCTTAGACTCACAGAATCTCCATTGGAGGACTTAACAATAACAGATGAACCACTCGTGATATTTCCGTTATTTAAAGATTTGGAAGATGCTATTGAAGTCCATTTGATAAAATGAAGCGAACCATCTAAATTACCATGCAGGTTACTACACTTCCCAATGTAAAGAAAAAATGATCAAGATCACAGCAATGTATTTTTTTTCCTTATTCCAAGAGTGAAAAGATGAAAAGATGGTTTGTAGGTTGAGATAACAAGCAGGAGATTCTTAACATGTAAGAAGTTAATACACCAGAAAACATATTAATTTGGATAAAAATGAAGAAGGGCAAACATATTCTCGCACAGAAATGTGGTACCAGGTCAGTGGATGCAACCTAGGACAAACAATTTGAACATAATTTACAGAATCATGAGCCTTTAACACACAATTTCACATTCTATAGTTACAATATTGATATCTACTAGTTTTGGTACATATTATCCGACTTCTGAAGTAATTTGTAATATCCTGTTTGCTCAAATTTCTAATCGAAATAACAGTAACAACATGATAAGGTTAGAGAGTTTGTAGGAGAATTTACCCAGAAAAACATAATCAAATTGCATTTAGAAGAAATAGTTAAATGATCCAAAGCACACTACAAAATTATAGTAAAGAGTAGAGTATGTTAGGCACTTCGATCAAAGAAATGAAATGGATGTGATGCGGGAATATTAGATAGAATCCTCCTTCTATGAATTGTCGGAAATAATTTCTTACAATCTGCTTTTTTAGTAGGTGGAGTTTCTACATACTTAAGATGCATAATTATGCCAAACGAAAAGGTTAAAGAACCTGAAAGGAAGAACGTCATCGACATAGTGGAAAGTTCGTCCGAGAACAACGGATATGATTGTCATTACCCTGCAAATGACACAGACAGAATTAACATAAAGAGAACAAATTTCTGAATAAAACATCTTCCAGGAAATTTAAAAAGTTGTGCTGGATAAGTTGCATTGACATTTATTGAGTTCTTCAATCTCTTAATTTTAACACGAGAACCAAATGTTATAAGAACTAGTCAAGAATATATGTTAGCTCTTGAAAAGGAAACATTGTGTTCACGTGTATCAGATACAGAAGTTAAGAGGACATAGTGAATATTGAATGCTGAAAGATAACATACCCAAGTGCGCCAAAAGTCCCAAGGAAAGTGACAACGGCTGAGTTCCTAGCAGCTAAAAGAGCCTGCTCATATCAAATGAAAATCCAAATTAGTTATGGAAGTATAATGAGGACTTATAAGAAAGAAATGTTTCTGTTGACTACATGATAACATAACAAATCAGACGGAGTTTCTCTTCGATGAGGCACATGAAAAAATCATTTCTATCATCATTTTATTCAGACAGTAATGTATCATCTTTATTTAGCTTTTGAATGATAAATCCCCTTACAGCAATAAAGAAGGTTTTGTCCCCAAGCTCAGAAAAGAATATCAACAAGAACGCCTGCGAAAAAAGAAGGAAAAGGAGGTTTAATTACTCTCTGGTGAAACATTTTTCCTTCACAATCTCAAATAAAGTATAGTATGAGGAGAAAAAAAAAGGCAATACAGATGAAAATTTGTGCTATGTGTTCCTTGAAGGAGAATAAAGCAAGATACAAATGTCGGCGGATGCTGCATGAAATGATTTCCATGTACTGAGTTATTATCCTTGGCATTGTTATTTCGTTTTTTCTATTATTTCCTTTTTCAGATAAGGTAAAACAACAGAGAGATTTTAGAAATGGAAGCTGCTGAGAGATTTTCCTAACTGAAGCAAAACCTGTGCTTAAATCTCCAAGGTCCCCGAAGAAAGGACACGACTGCAAGCCAGTGGCAACCTCTGAAGTAGCACTTGCTTGTTGTGTGAACAGAAGAGTGAAAAGCCCAGAAAAGACAACAGCTTTCAGATAATTGTTCTCTGGCATGTCTAAAACTTGAAGAACAGAATTGCTTTGATTTTTCCTCTTTAACAATGCTGTTCTGTTTGTACTACTGCATTCATCGGCACCATAAGCCGACCTTGTGATGTAACATCTTTTGAAGTTCCTAGTCCTGACCACCTAAGAAGAATCCAGAATGTCAGATCATATATCTTCACAGTGAGACCTAAAACTTTTAAGTTCGAGATAATCAAATTACCAATGCATAAAAAAGCTCTTATACAACAAGAATAAACTGGTAATCGGAAAAGATCCAATTTCATAACTCTAGTTCAATACAAATATGATTGTCAAAGTAGTAGGGGCGTTAAATATGGGTCTACGATCCATGAGTTAATAGGACGAAGCAGAATTTGGCTAATGAAATGCTTTCCAGGAAAAAATATATGTACTTAGTATATCACAATTCTCGCAGAAAAGCTTACTCTATTTTTTCACCCCTTTAAGCAGATAAGTTATTTAGTCCAAAAAAAAATCACTTCACAACCATTTGGATTTTACCGAATGAAGTAGGAAAAATTAAAATTGAAGAAAAGGAAAAAACCTTGGAGATGTCCTCAAACCATCCATGTTGTTTGCAAAGAGAATGCCGCCTAGAAAACCTGCAGACAACCCAATCAGGAAAAACAACAACATCTACTACTACGCCTTAGTCCCAAACATATTGGAGTCGACTATATGAATCCTCACTTCTTCATTCAAGTTCAATTGATCATATCATCATATTATATTATAACAAATAAAACAAACATAGCCAATCTTTATTTTCACAATTCCAGAAACTGAAATGTTGAGTACCTAAAATTGTCCTATCTAAATTTAGATGAGGTGGTTTGCACAATTCTACAATGTTCAATTGAGTCTATACGTGAAAATCACTAAAATTATAGTGAATTGCTCATCTCCTCTCGTGGATGTAGGTCGATTGACTGAACCACATTAAATATTTGTGTCTTTACTCTTTGGGCATATTTCTCATTTGTCTTCTTACTCATGGTCTTTCGAGGTTTGCTTTGCTAACTCATGACACCTAATTATTTCGGTCCTAACACAATGTTCAAATGAGCAAAAACATGAAAATTCACTAAAATTTCAGTAAATATTGAAATTTCGAACCCATAAAGTTTAAATCTTGGATTCGCATATCATATATCCAGATGTTGTACTAGTATTTTCATAATCAAAATGTATGGACACCCTTCTACCAGCTGACAACAAACAAGAACAAAACAACCCCAGATACTAATAACAATAATAAAAAAGAAAACTTTAGCTGAAATTGAAACAGTTCATGCTCAATTTATTCAAGAAAAGACTAAAAAGGGCAGCTAAAGAAACAAATTTTACCTGGAAATTGCAATTAGAGGAGGATTAGCAGGGGAGAAATTAGGAAATGCAAATGAGGGTCTAAATAGAAAGCTGCTGCTCTCACAAGAGAGCACTAGGCTTCGCATTCTTGAATTTTTCTTTTACCAGAATTTAGGAGCAGAAAAAATTGATTTTTGAGAAAGATAAGAGAAGAAGAAAGGGGAGTGGACAGAACCAGGACAATTCTGGATAACCTCATCAAAAAGGCGCGCCAGTTAAACCGTTTCATGTTTTTTTTTTTAATCGTCGTCGGGTGGCCGCTGTGGCGGATCCAGGATTTAGAGTCTGTGGGTGCCAAATGGGATTCGAACCCGCAACATCAACCTTCTAAAGTTGTCTTCCTACCGTGGCACCACAAGCCAATTTTGTTCTGTGGGTGGCACGCTTTATATTTATATAAATATTATATATATATATCTATGTATATATAGAGTTTCCGTCGAAGTTCGGGGGTGGCGTGGCACCCCCACAGCCCTTCATAGATCCGCCACTGGGTGGCCGTATTGAAATTTGATTAAATAAAAAGGACGTATACATATTCCTATTATCAGAAAATCCAAACTTTTTAATTGCTTTTAATACTTTATATTTAAATTTTATCCATCGAAATCACTCATCGGAAGGTTGAATTTATGATAACTATGACTTTTTTTTGTTATAAAATATAGTTATGTGACTTTGATAAAAGAATATTATAGTTATGTGATTTTTGTGCACTTTTCAACTAAAGTGATATTTCACGCTAAACTTGAAAACTTAAATTAAAAAATAAGAAAGACTTACTTTAGTGTGGCACATATTTTTCCTTTCATTTGTATTTTTGACTAAATATTTGAGAAACATAATATACAAAGTACAGATTAATTGGCTCCCAAATTTCATATTATATATGCACTCTAAAAGCTTATTATAAATTGAAACCTCCATACAGAAATTAAACTGAAGGATGAAACAAAATCAATAACCACACAAATTACAACTCATAAAGAAAAAAAAAAACAAAGAGAAGTCAAGAAATCAACATGAAAAAGAGAATAACATCAGAAGTACAGTCCAGTGCACTAAGCTCTCGCTATGCTGAAGGTCCAGAGAAGGGCCACATCCCAAACAAAAACTATAGTAATTTCCAACACTCGTATAACTTAACATGAACGCGAAGTCGAAAATAAACACTTCCTTCAAATGCATCAGTACTCAATGTTGCAATTCCTCTAGTCATGAAAAAATCACCAGTACCACCAATTACTGAAATGTCCCTAGTCTTATTCATCAATGGATCATGTCCAGCAAAATTTAAACTCCCTTTATAATCAGTATTATTAAACACAAATGAAAAACCAAGCCAAGAACTAAAAGTATCTTTTTGATCATAAAAATACATCCCTTGTGCCCTTCCAATTGGAGGTGAATGTAAATTATTATCAAGGGTAATAGGGTCATCAAATACAATCATGTCCCCAAAGTTGTTAGGGCTTGACATTATGGTCTTATTACCCCATTCCGGCGCACCGATTATAGCTGAAGTCGCGTTTTTATAATTTTCCCCGTTGTAAACTATGTCGTGAAAGAAAAATACCATTTCTTTACAAGGAGCACGAGCGCGATGAGTGTAGCTGTGAGCAGAAATAGAGAGAAGAAGGAATGGAAAGAATAAAAATGTGAATAATGACTTAGAGGAATACATTTTGTTACACAAAATTTGTTAAGTGATGGGATGGATTGGTTACATTTCGTCACTTTATATAGTACTTTTTTTTGTCGAAGAATTAAATTAATAAGTACCTAATTATTAGCTGGGATAGTGATGTATCATCATCAGAAATTTATTGGATTAATTAATTAACCACATATATTTAATTAGTTCTAATATTTGAGATTTGTTTTCATTTGTTGAACCTGCCTTAGCTAACACATGTTTAGCTAAAATTAAGTAACTATAGTGGATATAAACAATAGGTTTAATTATTATGTATCATGTGGATGAAGAATCTACCAAACTCAAGATCATTTGGTCACAACTCACACCTTTTTTTTACGACAGAAGTAAAAGTTCATCGATCTTAATAACTTTCGTACAAATAATATATTTATATTAAGAAATTTACGCATTTTAAGTTTAGAAATAGTACGTGAAGTTGTTTTAATATTTTTGAATTCATGAAATTGAAATTCTGACGCTTCTAATTCATTAGGTTGATTAGGAGAGGGAAGTACTATAACTAATTAATCAAATTAGATTCCCTAATTATTAACTCAACAAAGAAACAGTTGACCAGACAGTAGGAACAAAAAAGTCAATAATAAAAACGTAAAAAACTACTGATATATATAATTATAGTATAAACTACCAACTTTTTCTGAAAGATTCGACCTACGTAATCAATATTTATTTTTCTGATCAACCGACAATGTTGAACTAAAAAATAATGAGTATAACAATAAAATATTCAGTCAGATTTAGGAATAGTAATATATACGAAAATCTTATTCACACTGTCATACTTTATGAAGAATAGAGAAGTTGTTTCTGAAAGACTTTGGACTTAAGTAACTAAAAAATTGTGAATAACTATATCAATTTCAATAATATTCAAATAGATTCGAATCACTGAATGACTGAAATATAATCGATGAATCTTAATGTATACCAATAGGAGGGATTTGGCTTATTTTATTACACCATATGTCTAAGCTTGGATGTGGTAGAAAAAAAATCCAAGAAAATATGAAGCGTTAAAGTTGTATAGTACTTGTCAAGTTTATAATAATGACCATGAGAAGTCCGGTGAAATGATTTAGATCCTTTTACTTTTAAATTAAAGGTATAGAGTTTCAGATGGAAATAAAGAAAATCCTCGATAAAGATTACACTCCCCCTTCAACGAAATTTATATTGTGGGAATATATAATCAATAAATTACATATACCAAATAATTTTATCAAATAAAACATCATATATTAGATAGAATTCTTCGAATCTTTAATCAACAATATATCTTTTCAACACAAAAAAAATAATCAATAAACCCCCTCCTTCCCACCAACCCACACATTCACCAAGAAAAACGACTATTACAACAACACCAATAATAAATTAATAATTGATATCATATCAATAGCGTCTAAAATTACTATCATCAACAATAACAATAATAATAACAGCAATAACGTCTAAAATTATTATCAACATTAGTAAAGTTTATTATTGACACATAGTTAAAAATAAACTTCACCCTTCAATGAAATTTATGTTGTGACTTGTGTGAATCAAACTGCTAATCAAACAATAAATTTCAGATACCAAATAATTATATCAAAATAAAACTTCATATATTAGATAGAATTCTTCAAATCTTTAACCAACAATATATCTTTCAACACAAAGAAAGAAACAATCAATAACCCCCCCCCCTCCTTCCCACCACCCCACACATTCACCAAAAAAAAAATAACAATAACATACGTAACGTCTAAAATTATTACCAGCACTCGTAAAGTTTAATATCGACTCGTAATCGAAAATAAACTTCACCCTCAAAGGAATCAGTCATGATAGTAGCAATTCCTCTAGTCATGAAGAAATCACCAGTTCCACCAATAACAGAAATATCTCTAGTTTTATTCATAATTGGATCAGCTCCAGCAAAATTAATACTCCCTTTATGTTGAGTTGAATTAAAAACAAATGAAAACCCTAACCATGAAGTAAATATTTCTTTTTTATCATAAACATAAAAACCTTGTGCTCTTCCAACTGGATTTGAATGAATATTATTATCCAAAGTAATTGGATCATCAAATACAATTAAATCTCCAAAATTATTTTGTCCAGCTAATTTTGTAAGATTTCCCCATGCTGGAGCTCCAACAATAGCTGATGTTGCATTTTTGGCATTTTCACCATTGTATAATATGTCGTGGAAGTAAAAAATTAGGGTTTTACAAGGGCGATGTGCGCGAATTTTATTCGACGATTCAACTATAGAGAAGTTTATTATAAGGAGAAGGAAAAATGAAATGGCTATGGAATTTGATATTTTTGATGCCATTTTTGTTACTTATTATTTTTGTGTGAATTTTATTTTCTTAATCTCATCTCTTTATATAAGGATTTTTTTTGGGATCCAATTTGTTGTGATGTGATAGTGAATATGGTCCAAAAATTTAAAAACTTGGCTTTTAAGGGATCTCATATTTCCATGTAGTATAAAATTAAGACGTAAATACTAAGACAAATTAAAACTTATGGCTATTGTTCTTTTCCCTATCTTCAAGTCTATGTTAGTAGAATCTTTTCTTGGTAGGTAATAACTAACATATATATTCAGAATTTGAAGTGTATAAAATTTTATAGTAGTAGTAGTCGTCCCTCGATCGGTATGGCTCAGTTGGCCTTTTGAGGGTGGATAATCTGGGATCGATCCTCCCTTAATGTCTTCTGAGTCGAGCATGTCGCATAGGGCTTGCCTAATGCGGTTTACATCTCACGTGTGGTTTGCCGTCTATCACACAATCGGGGGTTTATCCGGTGGGTGCAAAGTGCTCACACGAAGGGCAGTCAAAGGGCAGAGGTTGTGGCAAAGATTGTAGCGGCTGCAGGTTATAGAATTTATGTGAACCCATAGATTACTCTTAGAGGTGATAAATTAGCTCATGAAAACATAACCCGTCTATTTATTAACTCAACAAATTCAGTCTAACAATTCATAAAGAACTAGATTAATATGTAGGTGTCAAATCGACTCATGAGAAATTTAATCAAAATATTTATAGAAGACATTTTTTGTACGTTAGGGATATCCTAAATTTTCAAATAATTTATAGTTAATATTGCGTATACTAACTATTCTCTGAATATAACTGCATACTTGCTTTCATCTTCTGAATATATGCATAATATAGAAGTAACAAATAATAATAAGTCAACAAAAATGTGTAGACATAATAATAGTATCATTTGTTTGGTTATGATGTCTAAAGTCTAACATCCATCAATTTTCATGTGACCTAACTATGATCCACGAGTCAATTTTTTAAAATTCCATGTGTACCATTAAGATTTTTATGTCATCAATGTATAAAATCATATTCTAATAGTATTAGTTATGGGGTCATGACCTAATTATAAAGAACTATTATTGGAACCTTTAAGTCTCCTAATTGGAAACAACAGCTTTTGAAAGGGAAACAAGTAGCACATAACTAGTAAAAATTAGGAATCCAAATCCATTAATTTATGAAAGCTTAAATCTAAAGTTAAAATCAATATAAAATTAGTTAAAAATGAGAATCAAAGTGCTAACCATATTTTTACTCATTATTTAATAATTAAAATCATAGCTTGCGTTAGACTTCAATCAAGCCAATAATCACAAAAGAAATCTTAGTATAATTAGGTGAGCCTGCCAACTTGTGTTTTGTCAATTTCACCAACCATTTTTCTAAGAGTTAATTTAAGATATATTTTGGGGAAAAAACAAAAGTTGGTTAACTTAAAATTTATAATTTAAGGACTATTTTTGGATCAAATTATTACACTTTGTTTGGATGGTTGTTACGTATTATTTCATAATTTATCGTATTGTATTGTATTGTATCGTACTGTATTGTTTTGATGAATACAATGTTTGGATAGACTGTATCGTTCTTCGTCGTTACACGTATCCATAAATTGAATGATAAACCTACAAGAAAAGTAAGGTACGAGGTAGAGCTACTATGAAAAGGTAGGATAAAAGATGAAATATAATTATTAAGTAATAAATAAAGATAAAATGAGAAGAAAATATTAAGGTAACGAAACGATCACACCAAATTGGTCGTTACATAAAATGGGTCTTTTTGTTGTTACCTAACGTTGAATTTAAATGATACGATACAATAGAATTGAAGTAACAATCAAAACAAAAACGACGGGTAACAACCACTCATTTAAACAAGGTGTTAGCGGTAGGGACATTTTTTAATCAAACTATTGACAACAAGGATATTTTTAAACCAAAATATTAACTAAAGATATTTTTATTCATTTTCACATAGTTTAAAGACATTTTTTTTTATCCTTTTTGGATTATTAAATAATGAGTAAACGTTCACCTTAAAATTTGTGGGCAACTTAAAGAACCTAAAGGATGACTCCATGCTCGGAAATTAGACACACGTTGTAACAATGAGATAATAATATTTTTGTATTTTTTTTAATCAAAAAGTAATACTTTTCTGTTGAAATAAATCTTTTATAATATTTTATTGATATAATTTTTAATTTTCATAAGCATATTCACGTAGCGAAAACAAACAATTTTAATCATTCAGTGTTTCAGATCTAGAGACCACATTTAATATTTAGATGTGTATTCACATCAAGACATCTTAGATTTTAATACACATTTTAATATTTAGATGCTTATTTCGATTCTAAATCATAAGGGCATTTTCGGTATTTTACTCTTATTATACTGCTAAACAAGTCTTTTTTATTGACTCGGGCATATAGAAAGTTCCCCCGGTTTAGCACCGGTTTGATTCAACCACCGGTTTAATACCACATTTTCCTGCTTTTAATTATTACACATATTCTAAATCAAATATTACGATCGAGGACAAAATTAGAATTTATCAATAATCGAGAGATCAAAACTGCGATTATCCTCATAACCATTGTAACCCCAATAAACTACAATATTCTTAAAATACTATCTAATAACATTCATACATCTTAATATCCATTTTAAGACGAAAATACCCCAATCCTTCAACAGCATCAGTACTAAATGTTACAACTCCTCTAGCCATAAAAAAATCTCCTGTCCCTCCAACAATACTAAGATCTCTAGTTTTTTGTTCAATAATATCTGCCCCCATAATATTTAATGTACCACAATATTCACTTGAATTAAAAACCAAAGTATAAGCAAACCATGCATTATACTTACTCTTCATGTTATATAAATAAAATCCTTGAGCTCGCGCAACAGGTGTTGACATCAAATTTTGATCTCTTGTTATTGGATCGTCAAATACTACTAACATCCCAAAATTGAAATCTCCTAGGACGTTATTAAGAGGGTTTGAGACATTTGCAGATGTAGCGTTTGCAGAATTTGTTACGTTGAAAAGGATGTCATGGTAATAGAGAACGAGTCATTTGCAGGGTTTTTTGGGGTTTAGGGTTTTAGAATTGGCTATGAGAAAAAAAGAAGTGAGTATAATAATAAAAATGATGTTGAAATAATAATAAGATTTCTCCATGGTTTTAATTGTTGAGAGATAGTCATTTTGTTCAAGTTTATATAGTGGAAATTAAAAGACTATGATGTTGTTATATTTAGTGATATCAAGAATATACTTTAGTAGCTTAGTTCAATATTTGGAGAAAACTTTATTTGTTTGTTTCAATGGAAGACAAAATTAGTTTTTTTTTGTTTTCCACCCAATATCCGGTAGGTAGGATTAAATTCGGATCTACACCGGAAAGTTTCATATTAGGGGTAAACCATTAACTACAAGAAAATGGTGAATTACATGGGGATTTTCCTAGGGCTTAGTATGAAAATTTGCAGGAAAATAAGTTTCCTGCGGATTTTCATACTAATTCTTAGGAAAATCCCCATGTAATTCACACTTTTCCTGTAGTAATTTCTTAACAAAGGCGATTTTGTACTTACAGGGACTCAAACTCGAAACTTCTGATTAAAGATGAAGTAATATTTACCACTCTACCAGAACCCTCGTTGGGGTAAGACAAATTAGTTAAGTTGCAAGAACACTTTTTTAGATTATATGTCTAGTAAATTAACAATCCGACTTGTTTTATTTAGTGTTTTCATACTTGAAAATCTTATAATTATGTTAATAAAATATGAACTCTTTCAACAAATAAGACAAAGCTGCAGGGCTGATTATTTTACAAAAAATGAGGGTGTTTATTACCTACCACATTGTTGATGCTAAACTAAGATTTTAGGAGTGGGCATATTCCCTCTTCATTCATCAATTTTTATTTCTATATTTGGGGTTGTATGACTTGTTCAGTTTACAGACTTCGAGTTCGAGTTTTGAAAATAAAAAAGCTCATAATAAGAAGTATTTTCTCTTTACGAGTCCTACACAATGCGAATTTGAATTAGTAGAGCCTTTGACTTCAAAATATCACCTTTCATAGGCCCTACGTGGCATGAACATGGAGCAATTTTTTCGCCGATTGTTCTTTTTGCCGAGATAGTTATTTAATAAAGAGAAAATTACGCGGTTAAGCAAACTTATACTACTTAATTACTCATCATAGTTATAGTTTGCTATAATTACCACTCTCTGCCCTCTCTCGCTCGCCTCTGTCCTCCCTCTCCCAATCTCGCTCGCCATATATACAAATGCATATGTATAATATACAATTATCTAATCGATATGCATATACAATTCACCTCTCTCCCACTCTCTGCCCTCTCTCGCTCGCCTCTCTCGCTCGCCTCTCTCCTCCCTCTCCCAATCTCGCTCGCCTCTCTCCTCCCTCTCCCAATCTCGCTCGCCTCTCTCCTCCCTCTCCCAATCTCGCTTGTCATATATACAAATACATATGTATAATATACAATTATCTAACCGATATACATATACAATTCACCTTTCTCCCACTTTTTTCCCTCTCTCTCGCCTCTTTCTCCCAGTCTCGTTCGCCTCTCTCCTCCCTATAACATGTAGCTACGAATTGTAATTATCAAACTATAGCTATGGAGAGTAATTAGGTTATTTTTGAGTGGCTATATGTGAAAGTTGCTCTTTAATAAATGACCTCTTTACTTTTCTTGCAAACTTATGGACTTCTAAGATTACGTCTAAAAGTAAACTGAAAATCTTATTAGAAAATGATCTACAATTTTATAAGTCATAATAAATGTTAGATGACAGTCTAACAAGCTACCCTACAATTACCTTACAAGTGACATGATCGTATAAATATTAGTCCGTACATAAAACTTAAACTCATTATACGTTGCAGATATCATCTATTACTCTGTATTGCCACAGCAAAATCCAACTGTAATTCAACAACAAAGACAAACACTGATAATTCTTAAGGCAACAAAGTTGAAACTCATAAAGGAACAATAAGTATTAATGCAAAGTCTTACAATAACAGAACAAATGTCATGTATAATAATAAGCCTTGAGTAACTAGCATTGTACTGTACATTGAGTACTTAAAAACCTTGATGAATTGCTAGCAAAAACAACGTTTATTCTGAATCACAATCGCCGTCTGATGACTCTCCTTCCTTCAAAGAACTGAGAGATTCTTCAGGTAACTGGCTGCGGTACTGCTGCACCACCAACACTGATGCTGTAGTCGAAAATTCTGGTGATGTCAATAAGTTTCCCAAGGATCCTAACTCAGGGCAGTCACTCTTTTTGTCCAATGCTACAACTACTTGTCCCTCAGGCATTCTGCCAACCAGAAACAGATTGCAACGATTGTACTCACGAATTGCTTCTATAGTCCCACGAGCATCTTTCACGAGCCTCTCCTCAAATTTGATTGATCCATCTATTGAAGATTTTTGCTTAACATCAGCAAGGAACTCTTCATCAACAGATTGAGCCTCGGGGTTAGTTTTGTCATTCATTTCTACCTTGACACTTGTCCCGGTAACCTCAGGGTCTACTATGAAGCGAACCACAACCAAACTAATGCCAGGGTGTTCAGCGATGCGTACACCATAAGCAAGTGCTTCGCGATCATCATGGCCACCGAAGAACAAGGCAGTTACTGAAAAGTCAACGTTACTTGAAGATACATGAGAAGCTCCACCGAGACCACGGTCTACTAATATCCCAACTGAACATGGTGCATGCTGAAGAACTCTCCTGTTCACATGCCTAAGTTCGCCTCGGGTTGTTTCCAAATGTCCATCGAGTCTCGGGTGCTTATGAAATGGGAGGATTATCATTGCAACCCTTTTTCTCTCTGCACTAGCGACTATGTCCTCGTGCATGCTGTTCATAGGAGAGATTGCAGTAGTTGGTCGAATGGATACCTTACTCAGATTAGAGAATGTATCGAAAGCTACAACAATTTGATTGGAGTCTTGCACCTGTTCGGTGTTCCAAAAGGGCAGTCCATTCTTTTTAGCCTTGTGGACCATCAGAATTGCAGAGGATCTTTCTGATAGCTCCATGAGGTGCATTGCGTAGACACGAAGCCCTTCCCTCTTCTCAATACCCCGAGAAACCTCAATGAGATTGAGCATTGCAGGAATGTTCCTTGTGCTGTGGAAGCAGGCCAAGATTCGGAGCTGTTTACTCGTGTTTTTCCTCTGTATAGTTCTGTGTTTGTATGCTGTCACAGCCAGTTTTGCTGGCTTATATACTGATATCACTATAGGTGTTGTGATGAACGTCGTGAAGAGAGCCATCAACACCATGATGGCAAATGTTTGATCATTAAGTACCTGCAAAACCGAACATCAGTCAAAAATCAATGTTACACAATTATAAATAGTAAATCGAAAATGAAGTGTAATCAAGCTGAACTTACTCCTCTATCTTTGCCAATGTTGAGAACAATGAGCTCCACCAAACCTTTAGTGTTCATCAAAAACCCGAGAGTTACAGCCTCTTGGATGGGCAATTTGCACAGTAGTGACACCACAATAGTGCCAACAATTTTCCCAAAACATGCCGTAACTATGACTAGAACAAGAAGACCCCATGATTGAGCCCCTTGAATGGTGGCTACGTTTGTTTTCAATCCACTAGACACAAAGTACAGAGGAAGGAATAGACCAGACACAAGATCCTCAACTTTTTCCACCAGAGCACCCGCGAAAGGCCCTTCCTTTGGGACGAGAACTCCAAGCACAAAAGCCCCAAACAATGCATGAATACCAATCATGTCAGTCACAAATGATGCAGCCAAAACAACTGCAAGTGTAGCGCACACGTATTTTTCGTCCACTGGCTCACCTTCAGAACAACGTCTAGCCATCCATTTGAATATACGAGGAGCAATGAATATGCAGAGTAGCACGAAACCAGTTCCACACAAAAGGACCCATAACGAGATAACAGGAGAACGACCAACACCTGAGAGGGCGATAGCTAGAGCGAGTAGAATCCATGCAGCCACATCATTGACAGCTGCAGCAGACATCGCCATTTGACCAACGTCCGTTGTTAAAAGCTTGAGTTCAGCCAGGATACGAGCCAAAACGGGGAAGGCAGTGATAGAAAGGGCTACTCCCATGAAGATCAGAAAAGGGCCTTGGTTAACTCCTTTAGAAACAGTTTCCCGGAGAACAAAGGATGTCCCAATTCCTAATGCAAAAGGAACACTGATTCCTGCAAGAGCAATGCTTAGAGCTTTCTTTCCAGTCCGACGAAGGGACTTTGGATCTAGCTCCAATCCAACAAGGAAAAGAAAGAAGAGGAGTCCAAAATTGGCTAAGGTGTCTAGCACTGTAAGGCTCTTCGGTGGAAATATAGCGTGCAGATACTTCTGGTTGCGTCCTAGAGCAGATGGACCTAGTAGAACCCCTCCCTATTAAAGTAAAAAATCGGATCAAATCAATTTCTTGCACTAACAAGTAGTACCAATCAGCATTATAAATCATATTTCTTATGGTGCCATAACACAATTGTGGTTCAAACATTCATCCATGATATCACAACTCATTAATATACGAAAACTCATATAAATGGTTTAGACTCATAACTAGTGGTATGTATCCAAGAAAGTTCATCTCTAATACATTCCTCGTAAAATTCTGAATAAGTCCTTTGCATTCCCACAGTGTAACACAAGTGAAGAAGCCACGACAAAATACTAAAGATTGCATGACAAAACGTTCTGAAAACAGGAACAATAACAACAACATAATAATACTATAATCGAAGTACAAGTAACAGAAATAGTTAAGTCCTTTGCATTAATGGAAAATTACCAAGGGACCATGTGTTTTGAAAGAAAAATAATAGGGGACCATGTGTTTTGAGTTAATATCTAACAAAAGTAACAAGAATACTGAACTTTCAAGATAACAATATAAATATGTTTTATCAAAAGATAAGCAACATAAATATATATAATACCAATCATTTTTTCCAACAATGTTTCCTAAAAGAGTGCAACTATATGCTTATTGGAGAAAATTGTAAAACATAAAGGAACAAATGTATAACTCAAGAAAAATCTGAAAACACCAACACATGGGATAACTTAGTGAAAATTAGAGTAAAACTTACAGAAAAACTAGAGTAATCAAGTACTTGTGCTTGTGGTGAGAGATAATAAGTATCCACATTTTCAACAAAATACTGAATATATATATGTGTGTGTATGAGTATCTGGTAAAATAATCGAGGTACATCCAACTATAAGTTTATTGGAGAAAACTGAAAAGAAAGAAAAATAAAAATCAAGAAAAGAAATGAAACATAAGTCTTGGTATCTCGAAAATTCCACCACAAATTCATGGAATATTTATAAGAGATCAAAATCTCAAATATTCCGTAAATTCATGAAAAATTTATAAAGAGATCAAATCCAAATCATCTTAATTCGAGAAATATGTCACTAACGGTCCTCGAATTATGAAGATAAAGTCCAAATCATCCTAGTTCGAGAAATACGCCACTAACGACCCTCGAATTATGAAAATCAAGTCCAAAAATACGCAATCCAAATCATCCTAGTTCGGGGAACAGAATTGTACTCACAATCTTGATCAATAAAATTATGTTTCTTCATAAAAAAAACAAAAAAAAAAACACAAGTCTTGGTAGCAGAGCTACTCGGTATCTTTATACTAATGAGAGGTACTAGTAAGTATTCGAGTGGCAAATATAGTATAGAGTCAACGGATTCAACTGAACCCATCATTTTTAGCACGAGGATTTCTTAAATAAAATTGAACCTATAACTTTTAAGTGTTATAAATTCAATAGTAAATCATAAAGATAGAACCCATCAAATTTAAATTCCAAATCTGGTGCTATAGTCAAGATACACACAAGTTGATCCAAACACCACCAGTCTACACAAGGTAAGCCGAACACCACCACAACAACAACATACTCAGTGTAATTTCTAAATAAAATCTAGGGAAACTAAAGAACCCTAAATACATAAATGAAAACATTAACAACAACGAAATAATGTGAAATGAAAAACACAATACACAACATACATAAGAAACAAAGAATAGTAATAACAAGTAACAACAACAAAATAATACGATAATCGAAACACAAACAGAGAGATAAAATACTTACAACAATCTCAGCAATGACTCTAGGTTGTCTCAATGGCCTTAAAATATAAGCAAGAAGTCTAGTAAGCACAAGCACTAAACATATTTGAACAATAGCCAAAGGAAGTGCATAATCCAATGGATTATCCCCTTGAAATACTCCATTAGAGGTTGCTTTCATTGGTGATGGACACTTCATAGTTCCATTTGAAGCCATTATAAAACAACCCCACTTAATCAAAACTCAAAAAGATTCAATCTTTATCTTCAATTTCTGCAAATTTTCAACATTTTCAAGAAAACAAAAAAACAGAGTCAGATGAGAAAAAAAAGTCTTTTTTTTTGCCCTAATATAGATAGGATTAATGAAATTCAATGCTGATTTGGATTTCAGTCACTAAATTAGAGGGAAAGATTAATTTTTGCTAAAAAAAATTTATCTTCCTAAATTGATTTTTTTTTTTTTTGACTTTTTAGATCCCTAGCACAAATGTATGTGCATGGAGAAAATTTATATTTATAGAATAGGGAGAGCGCCAGGTACATTTATTTTTTTTCTTTCCCGAGCAAGATATGTTTAATTAGTTTTGAATAACTAAACAAAAAAGACATGCAATTTAAGTTTTATATTTAAACTAAAATAAATAAATAATATTTACATAGTGAAGAAGAATTGTTCACTTTTTCTTTTAATTTATATCCTTATTAAGATAAGTGACTGACTTGAGTGTGAAGAATACTATTAAATAGGTACTTACTACTCCCTCCATTCCATATTAATTGAATTTTTGAGGTGTTTCACACCATTTAAGAAAAGTAGATTAAGACATAAATTGAATATAGTTTTCCATTTTTACCCTTATTAATTATTGTCAAATTTATTGAAGTCATCACATTGAAAATCCAAATGAAGGTTAAAATTGGAAGAACACTTTAAAAGTAGTCTTGAAAATTGAACAATTAAGTTAATTTAAAAAATGAAAAATGCCTCAAAAATTCAATTAATATGGAATGGAGGAAGTATTTAATTAAGGATAATTTACTAAAAATAAATATTCTAGGGATGAGTGACTTTTTTAAGGAGTGTATCCAATCTAAAATGTCACATAATATTATAAAAAAATATACTACTCAAGAGAGAGAATATATTAGGTACTTCAAAAATTATAAAACAATTAAGACTTAATAAGAATAGAACAAATTAAGTTAATTATGACCTATTTTAAATCTTTTTCAATTCAAATACTCTTAAACAAGTTAATTTATTCATTTATTTATCAATTTAAATCATTTTAATCTATTTAAATTTATATATAACCCGCTCATTTGACATTCCTACGTTAACGTGTTACATTAAAAACTTAATTTGGCTTGTAGTACAATGAGTACATAATGTGGCAGACCCAACCCCCACCCCAACAATTTAACAAATGCTACAAAAACCACCTTATTATACGTGTCTTCATTTTTTTCATGCTTATTCATTTTCCTCAAACCTTGCCACCTCAATCACCCTATACATTCCATCCTAATTATTTGCATCATCATGATCTCTTTTTTATTTTACTAGCTACTAATTTGAATTCATGTCAAATAGATTTACTATTAAGTAAAATGTTCAAAATTCAAACACGAAGCCTATAAACAAACTCCAACAATTATACGTTTCATACCATCGCAATCAAAAAACAAAATTAAATTTTGAAATCGACTCTCTATGTAAATGCATATGTTTATATATATGAAAATAATAATTTTAAAAAAAAAACGAGCGAGAGCGAGAGAAAGAGAGAGACCTGAATAATCTTGAGTAATTTTCGAATATTCAACTAGGCTTGCACTATTGCTAGTATTTCTATGAGTTGAATATGTCCTTATTTTTTGGAAGATGATAGAGTGAGGGACAAAAGAGGAAAGAAAAAAGAGAAATAATGGAACCAAACAAGAGAAAAGAAAAGAATTTATATGGTTATTTCCTCCGTTTATTTTTATTTGTTTATTTTGAACTTTACATGCCTTTTAAGAAATAATGATTAATATGAATACTTTATTACAATATTTATATTAACTGATGAATAGTTTTAGGTGTTAAGAAAGGATTTAGGAAATATGTAATTAATGTTAAGGATAAAATAGGAAAAATAATTACTATGTTTTAAATATACAGATATGGCTATTTATTTAAACTCAAAGTGTCACTAGGAAAAAAATTCCCTCTACTTGAACTATTTAGGAAAATTAATTATTTTAAGAGAATATATGTTATATAATTCACTAGATCAATTGAATTGGTAAGAAATTTTAAATCTGTCACTAAGTGAAAAAAAAAATGAATGTTAGAATAAGGTAAGATACTATTATTATTATTTTAAAAAAAGTTAAGATATTACCACAAATGTTTTTAGGAGATCAGATTATTTATATGTAATTAACCATGACAAGAGAGAATTTCGAAATGCATTAGAGTTTTTTTTTATATATTGAAACGCAATAATAAAATTATCTCTATATGATTTATAGATTATATAAATTAGACTTGTGGAGTCAGTTACTAATATTTAATTTGTGTCATAATAGGCGACATATATTACACCTTTTAAAATACGACTCTTTATTCTAGATTCTACGTGAACACGGAATGCTATTGGATTAAGATAAGTATTTAAAATAAAGTTGTTTAATGGCTGGCAAATGTTAGAAAAAAAAGCAAGCTGCATGTTTTTGCCAGTCAATTTCAAGAGCACGTGCAGTACTTACTAGGCTATTGAACTATTCAAAAAAAAAAAACTCAAGAGGCTAAAAATTAAAGTTCACATTATGTCTGTGGACAGTAACAGATTAAATTAAATAATGTGATTGTCTTTAATTACCATTTCATTAACAATATTTTAACTGATTAGAATGTAAATTAGAGCAACTTAATGTTTGATTAACATTCTGGATCCTATGTTATATATATAACTGCGTTATTTTTATCGTCTCATTAAATTATGAACTTTGATATGTTATTAGACTAAACACTGGTCTTCAAATGATAAATGATGTTATCTGGGTTTTTTTAATCAAGCCTTATTCGAGTTTTTGAAAAGACCTCACACCGTTATTGACACCACTAATAGTATTGTTTATAGCTTTTTCTTTTTAGCTATTAATATGAAATTTTATTCGGATATCCGAAGTATAATTAGGGCAAGCATGAATTAGTACGTTATTACTTATTTTCCATGGTCAGCCTTCAACTAAAAGTATATATACATGTGATTTTCCAGAAGGGAAGTCCCCAAAAAGTGGGATAAAAATAAAAAACATCTTTTTGTTCACAATGTTCCCTAGACTTCAATTATTTAAATAAAAAGAATTGATATAGCTTAGGAATTCAATTTTCTTTTTTTGCATATGATATTTTTTTCTTTTTAACAATAAGTGGTGCAATATGAAATATTATTAATTAAAAATATGAATCGCCAAATTCATTCAAGTTTAGGCAGAACGTTTATTAACTTGATTCAGTTTGATCCGCATTACTTAGTTCACATGAAAGTTAGTTGATATGTAATTAAATATCTTTAATAATAATTTTTTATATGTATTATATATAACTATAATAAAAGTTAAATTCATCTGTCCTACTTTTTATCAAATATAAACTTGTAATTTCATGTGCATGTATCTTTATGCAACAAGTATGAGGTGATATATATTAAAATAAAGTGTCTTATAGAGCATGTAAATGGATGGGCTCGTGAGTGTTTTTTTGTTTATATTTTATTTTTTTCTCATCAATTGCATGTAGACTATAGTTTTAATTAATTAATCATGTGACTGCAACCATATATATATTACCTTTTGACTTTCCAGTTGTATTGAGTGTTGCTCAAATTTTCATCCACCAAGTTGTATTTATTAGTATTTCAATTATGGGAATTCATGTATTAAATTGTGTGTACTCGAGTCGAGTGTATTTCAAATACGATCTATTTATCTTCATAAGATAGTAATAAAATTTACTTAGTGCGTATATTTCTTTTTCATATCTCACCTATGAAATTTTAGTGAGTATATATTATATAGGGAAAATTGTATAAAATAGCAAACTATTAATTCAAATTAAATGCTATAACCATAGTTTGATTTAATTGTAACCCTTAGCAAACAATTGTCATTCGTCTCTCTCCCTGAATTTCTCGCTCACCAGTCTCTCCCTCGCCTCTCTCACTTTATTCAAACACAAATGTATAAAATGTGTTTGTGTTTGTATTAAGCGAGAGAAAATTGTATATACAAATATAAATATATATATTTTCGTCCTATACACTTATAATTATACAAATACAGATCCCTTGCCAAGTTTTCTTTTGTGTTTCTCTCTTTTCGCTTTATACAAACATAGATTATACAATGGCAATGTATAATTTGTGTTGTATAGAACGAGAGAAAGAGAGAGATTTTGATATACAAATGTTTTACTTCGATTCAATTGTATACAAATTAAAATTTTATGCATATATACAAAGAGATAAAATGAAATTGAGAGGCTGCCATCGATTTATACAAACGAGAGGCTGCCAACGATTTATACAAATAAGAGGCTGCCAACGATTTATACAAATGAGAAGTTGCCAGCGATTTATACAAAACTGATGCTCCATAGCAAACATTATGTTTGCTATGGAGTGCAATTATACAAACTATAGTTATAGCATACAAATGTGTTTTTTATGTTTGTTAAACCTAAAATTTGCTCTATAATATATAGTAGGGAAAATTGTATATAATAGCAAACTATTAATTCAAATTAAATGTCATAATCACAGTTTGATTTAATTGTACCCTGTAGCAAACAGTTGCTATTTCGCCTCTCTCCCTAGTGAATCTCGCTTGCCACTCTCGACAGTCTCTCCCTCGCCTCTCTCGCTTTTATACAAACGCAAATGTATAAAATGCGTTTTTGTTTGTATAAAGCGAGAGAAAATTGTATATATACATATATTTTCGTTCCCCTCTCTCCCCTCTCCCCTCTCCCAGATCTCGCTCGCCACTCTCACTTTATACAATACAAATGTATACATTGTGTTTGTGTTTGTATAAAGCGAGAGAAAATTGTATATACAAATACATATATTTTCGTCCTAGACACTTATGATTATACAAATACAGATCTCCCCCTGCCCAGTTTTCTTTTGTCTTTCTCTCTTTTCTCGCTTTATACAAACACAAATTATACAATTGATTATTTTGTATATGTATACCGAAACAAATTATACAATTGTTTCTTTTATATATATGTATAGCGAAATTGCTTCTTTTGTATATATGTATAGCGAAATATACATATTAATAGTCATAGCAAACAAAAAGCTTTTTATGGAGCACATCATGCAAACTATAGTTATAGCATACAAATATGATTTTTGTATTTGCTATATATGAAAGTTGCTCTATATAGTATTACTAAAGAAACGGGTCTTACTCTTTAAGTTTTGTCCATTTCTTTATTTCTCGAGTTTTTTTCTAAACGATATTTATTTTTTGAAAAGTCTAATTTTATTGAATAATTCTTTGAAAATATCTTATGTACAGTGTAATTAGGAAACTATAACACTATGTAGAGGTAAAATCATAAAATTGCACGTTTTTTTTCTTTAAATAGATTGGTTTATATTTTTTGTTATTTAACAATCGAACTTATGTTTAATGGGGCATAAGTTCTTTAGAAACAGAAGTCATATTCAGGCATAACTTATGAAATATTATGATACAAATATATATTTAACGAAAAAGTTATTTGTTACGATGAGCAAAAATTAAAGACCAACACGAAACGGGGTCAAAAGTGCAAATGACCCCTATATGTTGCTTGGCCCAAAGTTCTATTGGGTCCAATTAACTCTATCAATTAGGCCCATTTTCGAAATTTTATTAAAACTATTGTTTCTTTTAGAAGAAAGAAAAAACAATAAAAGTTTATACTTCATGTGTTTTAATTTGCTTGTTTGATCTTGATTTGGGAAAAGTTTAATAAAATAAGGATGATTTATGTTAAACAATATATATGTGTGTATATATATATATATTTTTTCTTGATATAATAAAATTGATACGTATCAGATACTGAACACGTAAAAGTAAACAAAGAGCGTATTGTTTATTCTTCTTTTTCCCTTTTAGGTGGTTTAAAGTAATTGGTTACACATGTTGAAACCATAAAATATTAAAGTTGAGCCATCAATAGTGGCTCTCCAATTTTCTCCATTAGTTCTACTAAAACACTAACATCTTTTGTTTTTTCCTTTTTTTTTGTCTGCATTTGATTTCTACCGTTGCTTTTGGTCTATACTATTCTAATTATATATTTTTTTATGTATTTATGCACCTAACAAAAAAAGCAAAAGCAAAGTACCTTAAATGAATGATATTATTCATCTAACCACCCCATTGAATTAATAACAAAACAATAAATAATAATAATAGTAATTAACGGTGTTATTAACTTATTTCCTTCACACAATCACCAAAGATTTAATACTTTTTTAATTAGTCTAAAGCTAATTAAAAAAATCCTTCTTAAAGCAAATTAATAAATAAGAAAATAGTTGAGTTGACACGTCTATTTGTGCAATTGCTATTTTCATGGATGTGGAGAGTAGATTCCAACTTGTTCTTCTTTTGGAACACGAAAGAATTATATCGGAGAAGAATAATAAAATATATCGATAAAAGACTTTCACGCAATAAAATATCAAATAGTACAAAGTCTATACCGTTAATTATTATGCCTTGATTGATAATCTAATACTAAAAATGCCCCTAACATTATTTTGGAGCAAACTAAATTTGATTTGTTACTGAAAAATGTTTTTCTTCTATAAATACTAATTAGGGATTGTTTGTTAGAGTATTCCGGTATATGTACTATATTGCTATATAAAATATAGACATGTAACTTTGAAAGATTTAATTAGGATTCATAATTTTCCTTAATAAGGGTTGTTTAATTAAATCTGGTCATATCAAATCGTTTTGTTATAAAAATTTCTAAATTCAGCCAGATCTGATTACTTTGTATAATATGTCTTACGAGTAGGATCACACGCCGACCCGGCAATCACTAGCACAATCGATGGAATTTTGATTGAAAGTGAGGTTTTCACCAGCACTTGAGCTAGTAGCTAGATTCTCCCGGAACGCTAGCTAAGCTAATCATCTTAGTTCCCTTCAATTAAATCAATAAACTTTTTGATTAGCTGCTTTGTTCCTTGACTTCTTTTCTCAGTCAAGCTTCCTTGTTCCTTAGTGTAGTCTCGGTCCATAGTTTATTTGGGAGTGTGAGATAGGCAGACGGGAAGTACGCAGCCGAACAACCGCTGGGATTTCATCCTTTTTAAAGATACCAATGACCAAAATGGAATTAATTGTTCTATTACAGGTAGACCTATATAACAGATCAAAAAAATATGAACCACTGAATTTTGTATTTACCAAATAACATCATTCATTCAATTATATGCTCGTTTTGTTCCAAAATAAGTGTTATATTAGTAAAAAAATTTATCTTATGATAACTATTTTCATAAAAATTCAAGATTAAAAAGAGTAGTACTCCTATGTTTTTTTGTCTCATTAATTAAATAGGATAGTTTAATATTAATTTTTTAATGAACGTATTTTTTGTTAAGATGATACTGAATATTTTGAGATGGAGTGAGTATTAAGCTACTATTCTACTTTTCAGCTTAGCCTTTCATTATACTAATTACTAAGGAGTTGTAATGTTTTTAAATTTTTTTCCTCAAGTCTTTTGAGAGATTATTGGATCCATTATTATAGTGTAAAAATTTAACAAAGGCAATAATTCAGCACTGCTGTTGGTTTAGTAGTAATTAAATTGAAATCATGATGTATTTATATATATATATATATATATATATTATAATATGAATTTCTAAGAATTGGACGGATTGAATTATAATTCGTATTTTAATTCATTTTAATTCTGATAACTTTTGAACAAGTCAATAACTTTTCATTTACTAACTCATATTCATTTTGATCTGCTTAAATTTAGTACAACACATCTATTTGAGACATCAATAATGTATGTGTGGAAAAGTCGAACTTTTGGCGGTTGTTATAGTTTTATAGTAATTTGTTATGGGTCAAAATAATTATGCCAAAGAAAAAAATATTGTTATAGTAGACATTTCAACAACAAAAACTACATTTGAAAACGTAATTATTAATGATATTAAAAATGTCCTTTGTATTATACGATCTAACATTCACCAATGAACAATTAAATCAATTAGATTGATTTGCTACAATATTGACTTTAATTTGTTCCTTTAATTTCATTTCTCCCTTTGAGAAAAAAACACAATATACTCCATATAATCTCATAAGTAGGATATGTGGAGGACAATGTATCGAACGTAGACCTTATCTCTACAAGGTAGAGAGACTGTTTTCGATAGATTCTCGGCTCAAGTAAAACAATACAAAGCAGTTTGAAAAAAAAATAGATGTAAAGAATCGAAATAAAATGCTAAAGAAAGCATGACACACGTACATACTAAAAATGGAATATTCACTACTACAAAATAATACAATAATCGAATTGCACGCTACTAACATTAGCAGAAATGGAATAACAAGAAACTCGTCACAGTAATTCTACTACTACTAGTATGAATGACTAAGCGAGACAACCCTCTACAAGATAGTGGTTTGACAAAAAATAAATTTACTATAAGATTGGACACATGATTGTTAATAAGTAAATGTACCTTTCTATGATGATGAAGACACTTTATAAAGACCAAAAGTTTGTTTTCTTGCATTATTTTCCAGTAATGTCATATAGTGGAACAAGCAACAAGAATCTTCCTTGGTGACTAATGACATAATTATAGCCATTTTACAATTTTATATTTTGGATTATCTGCTCCATACACTTGCTAAACTTCACTCCATGAGAAAATGTAAATGGAAAGATGCTAATCTAGAATACAGATAATTGTGATACATTAATGAAAATATATACATGGAATTAGTAATATTCTGCAGCTATTACAATTTACATGATAAAACTAGTGCAGAAGGGAATGCCAAACTATATATTCTTAACAACTTTCCTTATTTGGCAATTCCCTCTAATCTAATATGATTATTATTATTTTTATGCAATGTATAGTACTTGTGAAAACTAAGAGCAATTTAACTATTTTAGTTAGATTCATTTCCATCTGATGTCTCACCATCCTCCAACGAATTCAACGCGTCTTGTGATAACTGGCTGCGATACTGCTGCACCACCAGAAGAGAGGCTGTTGTTGAGATATCAGACGATGTTAACAAGTTTCCGATAGGTCCTAATTCTGGACATTCACTGTTTTTGTTCAATGATGCAACAACTTGTCCTTCAGGCATTCTGCCAACAAGGAATAGATTGCACTTGTTATATGATTTTGTTGCTTCAATAAGTTCTGTAGCATCCTTAACTGTCCTCTCTTCATACTTGATCGATCCATCCGTTGAGATACTCTCTTTCAACCTGGAAATAACAACTTCATCTTCAGGTTGAACCTCGGGACTGGAGTTCTGGCTCATCTTTAGCTTGACACTGCCCCCAGCAAGCGCAGGGTCAACAGCAAAACGTACCACAACTAGTGTAATACCAGGGTGCTCAGCCATGCGGATACCATAAGCAAGTGCTTCACGGTCATCATGGCCTCCGAAGAACAAGATAGTTATTGTAAAGTTAACATTGCTAGCTGGTACATGAGATGCTCCACCGAGACCTCTGTCTACTAATATGCCAACTGAACATGGTGCTTGCTGAAGAACTTTGCGGTTCACATGCCTTAGATCAGTTCTGGTGGTTTCAAAGTGTCCATCAAGTCGCTG
>JAJOOR010014108.1:0-36628 GCA_036250505.1 Solanum acaule | reverse complement strand
GACCCATTTCCCACTCAATTTGACCCCCTAAACAAGAATATGAAGTCGGATTTTCGAAAAACGAAACGGATCTTTTTATATACAGCTAAACAAGTTTTTGGTAACTTCCGAAGCACATTTTAAGAACTTTTTGGGTAAAATTCAATTATAACCATTTCATTAAGTTCTCGACTCCAAACTCACATGTGAGGCTCTAGTTTCACTCTATCATTTTCCGGGTCGTTACAATTTGAAAGGAAAGTATTAATTCTATTTCCAAAGGATTCCTCACTTACTATGATGATCATGATTGTGAAAGGTGTTTCTCACAAATCAATTCAAATAAGTGAAAGTTTTTCTCATCCATGTTGAATCATGTTTAAGGAGCTATTCTATGATTTGATCTTGAAAGTGTGGATTGGTAGTGATCATTTCCTTTTTTATGTTAAAATGATATTTGACTTTTTATCTATTACATTGCGATTTAGACTTAGCACTGAGAGGGCTTTGAGGTGGTGCCTAAAATAGGGTAGTCTCTTGTTGCAACCTCTAGTCCCAAACTATGTGCCCCCATAGGATTGTTTAAATGACCTAGCTAGTGGATCCACTTTAGCAAATGATGATATATACGAATTCTACACTCTCCTTCTTTCGGTATGAGGGATATACCAGATTTCATGATATAGCTCTCATGGTCTTATTATCGGTTTGAGCTAATACCCCACAAAATGACTATGTTTCTTCAAAGTTTTCTTATGTCCCTTATATTATTTCATTTGACCATATTCCATGATTTACATGTCATTTCTTCTTTAAGTCTTTAAATGTTCAAGAATGATCATACCTATATGTTTTACGTCAATTATCCTATCATACGTATTTTACTTATATTGCCTCATACTTAATACATTCTATGTACTAATGCATACTTGTGCCTACTTTATTTCACTAATGTAGGATTCGATGCTCCAATCCCTTACTCTCATGGCTAGTAAGTTCTTTAGGATTCTCAGAGTTTTGGTGAATCCTCATGTTCCAAAGACCGAGATGCATTTACTTGTTCATGTCTTTTCTTTAGATTTCAGATGATGTACGTGGTGAGTGGGTTATGTCCCAATCACTTCTTTTAAATGTTTAGATGGTTTTTTGTTACTTACGTTTAAAGTTATGCTTTATCAAACTCATTATGCAATGAAACCTTGATTTTGAAGTCTTTATTTCTATCATCTTGTATGATGTATGCTATGTGTCTTGTGTAGGGTCTTCTGGGGTCCTATACGACATGTTACGCCTAGGTGTACTTTGGGTCGTGCAATCTTCTCATTCAATTCTCAAGTCAACCATTCTTTCTGGTACCTCAACAAGAGTATGATCAAATAAGATTGTGGCTTAGCAGTTTTAGTCACCAACTCATTTTCACTATTGAAGTCTTGATCACTTCTGTAGTTTGCAGTCATCCACCTATCATTATCTTCTTCTCTGATCTACCACATCAGGGGATTGTACTTTTTAGCTTCCTTGTTTGCACTCCAGGGTTGTTATAGATGGGGTCTACTTAACAGCGCTACAACAAAAAGAACTGATAAAAGAGGTGAAACATGAGGAGATCAATAATTCTATAAAGGCTATGCCAAAAAAGAAAGCTCCAGGGGAAGATAGATATCCTATTGGATTCTTCACAATGATCTGGGAGTTGCTGGATGATGACATAGTACATGCGGTGCTACAGTTCTTCAGCATTGGTAAACTCTACTCTTTTATAAACACTACTGCTATTACTTTAATTCCCAAAGTTCCATCCCCTACAAAGGTTAAGGACTATAGACCTATAGCATGTTATACTACCTTGTACAAAATCATTTCAAAAGTGTTAATCAGGAGACTCAAACAGGTGATTGTTTGTATAGTGGGGTGCTCCCAATATGAATTTGTTGAAGGGATAAGCATTGTTGATAATATATTGTTTAGTCTTGAGATTTTTAAATGATATTCTAGGAAATGGATTTCCCCAAGGTGTGTTCTTAAGGTGGACTTAAGGAAGGCTTATGATACTGTGGAATGGGGATTTCTTAAGAAGTTGTAAAGTGACATGTGGTTTCCTGTCAAATTTGTACATTGGATACTGACATGTGTGTCTACAGTGTCCTATTCCTTCATGATTAATAGAGGATTGACTCAACCTTTTAATGGAAAAAGAGGCATTAGACAAGGGGACTCTATGTCCCCTTATCTTTTTTTCTTGGCTATGGAGTATTTAGGAAGAGAACTAAATCAGTTAGCTAGGAATGGGAATTTCAGCTTTAACCCAAGGTGTAGGAAGTTGGGTAGTGTGCATATTACAGATGATCTATTGATGTATTGCAGGGATGATATTATCTCTCATAGGTTGCTAAATGGAGCATTCATGAAGTTTTCTAACGCTTCTGAATTACAGGCTAATGTAGACACAAGCTCTCTATATGTTTCAGGGGTTGCCACTCAAACAAAAGCAGAGATTCTTGATGAACTGGAAAATGTTAAAGGTGCCCTCACATTTAGATATTTAGGTGTGCCTTTAGCATCTAAAAAGCTCAGTATCAACTAGTACTTTCCACTTATTGAAATAATTACCGTAAAGATCACTTGTTAGTCTGCTAAATTACTATCTTATGCTGGAAGAGTACAATTGAGAAAGTCAGTCTTGTTTGGAGTGCAGGCCTATTGGTCCCAAATATTTCTGATCCCTAAGAAGGTAATGAAGAGAATTTAATACATTCATCAGACTTTCTCTTGGACCGGTATGATACCATATCAAAAAAGCATTGGTATTTTGGGAAAACATTTGCAAGTCTGTTGCAGCTGGTGTCCTGAACATCATAAACTTGTGTGTGTGAAATAGAGCTGCAATGTTGAAACAATTAAGGAACATAGCAAGAATCAAGGAATGCTTATGGATCCGGTGGGTGCACACCTATTTTATAAGAAGTAAAGACCTTGAAACTTTCCAAACACCTAAGAATGCTTCTTGGGTTGTGAGGAAGTTTTGGAAGCAAGGGAATGGATACTACAAGGACAAATAGTACAAGGCGACTTGTCAGCTTTTGATGCATACCAAACATGTTACCAATTCTCCATACATTAGATGTAACACAAAACAAATGCCTCACCTCCCTAGAGCTGACTGGAAGAAAATTGCAATACACCCTAGAATTCATGTGAGATACAGGTTCTCTGTATGGCTAGGTGTTCAGAAGAGATTGGCAATTGTTGATAGACTGATTAAATTTGGGATCCAAGTTCCTCCTAATTGTTCCTATTGTGCATTGACATCAGAAACATTCCATCATTTGTTCTTTGAATGTCAGGTGACAAAGGAATTGTGCAGTAGATTATGTATATAAATGAGGTTCTGAGGTGCTATTCAGGAATGGGGAGCAGAAGTGAAATGGGTATGCTTGATGGAAAAGAAGAAGGTTGGACTAGCAGAAATAGTAAGTAGTGTTTTTGGTATGCTAGTCTATGTCATATGGAGAGAAAGAAACAAGATCAGATATCAAAATGAGAGCATGAACACTGATGAAGCGTTGAAGGAAATGGTAATGCATATGCATATCCAGAGTTAGACCAAGGCAAAATGGCGGACTGCACTGTAACAACTCAATGTTTACCCTTAGTTTCTTCTTAGATACAAATAATATTGAATCGCTGATCTATATAGGATATAGTGTATAGAAGCCTATAGCCTAGTAGATTTTGTTTGTATTGATGAGTAAGTAGGTAGTCCAATATTACTTTGTTTGTAAAGATACAATTTTGATTATGAATGAAAATATGTAGGTTTATCGAAGAAAAGATCTACCACATCAAAGTGAGTCACTTTTTTTATTCTTGGCATAGTTCTTTTTACTATCATCTATCCTCCCCATTAGTAGAAGTTAGCCAACATCTACTTCACCACTTCTCCTACTTCATTCATTACCTTATCTGCGTGCTCCTTTCTTCTACCTTCTCTTCATTTATTTCAGTACTCTTTTGGCACCATTTCATTTTTTTAACAGTAGTCACAAGATTTAAAATAGATAAAATTAAGGGCATATTAATTCTTTCTCAAAAGAAGATAATATTTGCATGAAAGATAAAAATTATGTGGAATACCTTATCATTATTTCCAATGTAATCAGAATCTGATGATATAGCAAGAACATCCTCCTCATTCGAGTTGTCCTGATATTGATGACTTTGTTATCCTAATTTCACAATTGACATTGAAGTCCAACCGCGTCATTTACCTTTATATACAACACACACTGGATAAAAATATTTATAGCTTATGCTATCTCAGAGAAATACTTTAACACACACAAATAGTACAAATTTTAAAACAAAATAGGCATACTTGTTTCTAAGGATGGGCACAAAC
The DNA here is from genome assembly GCA_036250505.1 of Solanum acaule. NCBI lineage: Eukaryota > Viridiplantae > Streptophyta > Magnoliopsida > Solanales > Solanaceae > Solanum > Solanum acaule. The sequence continues at coordinate 32,250 of JAJOOR010014108.1, read as the reverse complement.
TCAAAACAAAACTTCCTTTTGAAAAATGATGGAGAAGAAATTTGTTTGGACTCCCACATCGAATAATCATTTTCTTTCAACATTAACATGTAACTCACATTCATATTCAAGTTACTTGCACAAATATTCTTTGAATGTTAAAGAAAAAGACTACTACATATGATTGTGTAATGAAAGTCATGCACCAACTTAATATGTACGTAATATATTTATGTGATTTCTTAGACCATTTGTTGTTTGAAATTCAACTTTGCTTTTTTTTTGTTGCTTTTCATTCTCTACCGATATGTTCTTATTAAAATTATATTAATGGGATTGCTCCTGGTCTCTTTTTTTGTGTGTATTTGTCACACCTCTTTTTTTTCTTCACTAGGGAAGTGATGGCTTTAAAAAAATAAAGTAAAAGAGAAAAGGAATGATTTTTTTGTAGTCGACACTTGGAATTGAGTTTTTTGGATCTTACAAATCACCTTATAAATTCATAATTTTTTTAAAAGTAAATGCTTTATTTAGAGTCTACGAACAAAAGATCGGGTAAGGAATTCTATTGACCGGGGGAAGGTGTGAGGCACTCACCAAGTCCCGTGGATTTAGCACAGCCGCTTTATTGACTCATATTTGGCTAAAAAATGATTTTACAATTAAACAAAAAACAACTCGTGTTCATCACGAATTTTACAAAATTGATTTGTGTGGTATCATAACCTAGGACCGTAGCCGCGCACAAGACCTTATTTTGATTTTTTATTATACACACCAAGGATCGTAACCGAACACATGGTGGTATTTAATAAATTTTACTTATAAAAAAACTAACAATTAATTACTCAATTCTACTTTTTTTAAAATAATAATTAATAAAAAAAAAATGAATGAATTCACTTGTTGCAACATCGAAACTTTTAAAATATATTTTTTAAATTTGACCATTGGAAAAATGATATATATATATATATATATATAACAACAATAAAAAAAAGGCTTGCTCTTTTCATTTTAAAAATTATAATAACTAGACCTCTTTTTTAAAACAAATAAAGCTAGTGAAGGAAACTCATTTTCATTCGTTTATTTTTTCATTGAAAAAGTAGATGTAATTTCAGAAATGACTGGGCTTGTAAAATTTTCAGTTCTATGACGATGGTAACATTGCTCCCTTTTGAAAAAATTTTTGCAAAAAATAGCTAATTTTATATAATAGTTAAATAATTAACCAAAATAACCGAATTTGAATTTTATTTTATTTTTCTAGAAAAACCATTCTCACATATTTATTTAAGAGATTTTTTATTTTTTTATTTTGAAAAAAAAAACTGAATCTACAAAATGACCAGATTTACAATTTTTGTAAAAATGGTCAGTTTTGCGTTTTTTGTGAAACATAACCACTTTTTTTTGTAAGTGACCAGAACTAATATTAAAAAAAGGACTTTGGATTTTTTTAGACTCTCTCTTTAGCAAAACATATATCTATGTATTAACTTCATAATGATAAAAATAAAATTAACATCTAATTAATAATAAAACACAAATGTACAATAACAATAAAGCATAATCATATCAAACATCACAACATACTTAACTATTTCAAATAGACATAACATAAATAAATTAATCAAAATATAAAAGAGCTTGCTTTATACATTGCAAAAATGTAAAAAGAAATATCTAAAGAGGTGATGACAAGCAATGGTGGAAGCAATACTAGTTGAAACCACGAGTCAAAACAAAGATGAAGATCCTTTTTTTTTTGTAAGTCCTCCTTCTTCTTTTCTATTTTTTAAAAAAAATTCCTTGTTCCAATTTTTCTTCTTGTGTTTTTTTCTCCTCTTGTCCAAAATCTTCTCTTTCCAAATCTTCCTCTTTAAAATTAAAAAAGAGAAGGGTTTAAATAGATTGAGAAGATGAAATAATTTTTTTTTTTTGAAAACATAACACACAATCATGCTTGAGCCTTTCTCTTCTCAATGAAACATTTTCTCTTCTCCATAAGCACTCTTTTTCTTCACAATGAGCCACCCAAAAGAACCGATAAAAAAATCATCTTTTTATTTTCTCTTCTTTTTCTAAGATAAGACAATAAAGAATGACTCCATTCCCCTTTAAAAGGCCCTAATGGGTCATCTGATTATTTTTTTTAAAAATAGACCCATTTAGTAGGATCAATCAGATTTTAGTCATCCAAACCCAAAAGAAAAATCAGCCCATTGACACAAAATTCAAACATTTTGAAGTCAAAAACTATTAAATAAAAATATTTAAAAAAAACTAAAAAAAAGTATGAATAATAGAATTAATCTGATTATAGATTGTAGGAGTAGTTAAATAGGTAAAAAAATATAGTTGTTCACAACATGCCCTTCTTTGCTTGAAAGAAAGTGAACAAAGTGGCTAATTTTTTACTATTTCATAATTCGTTGAAAGAAATTTTTTAAAAATATGACCAAACGTTGTTTCAGAGGTTGCCTACATATTCTTGATTAAAAGAAAATCAGACAGTGTAGTTCGAGAAAATTTGATAGACGAAACTATCAAAAATTATGGTTAAAAAGTTGCTTCTTGTTGCTTGTAACCATTTACTACCGATAGTAACATAAAAAGAGAGAGAAAAACTAGAGTACTAGGCTTCTCCACATTCTAGGAGTCACATGGTCCCTACTTGATGTGTGTTTTAAGGGTCTTGTCTTGATCTTTCACTTGTTGTATGTGTCATTCTTAAGATTGATCTTGATGCTATATTGACATACTGTGGATCATTCTCAGGTGCATGTTTTGACTTGAGTTGGCGACTGAAACTCAAAACTTAAGGTCACAAAATGAAGAATCTGAATAGGATGTGTTTTTTTTTTGGAAAGATATAAGAAACACAAACTAGGACGTATAACCCGAGAAAGAAAAGAAGAAATTAGGTGTGTTGCCATTAGAGTCTCAAATTGGGATGTATTGTCCTTGTAGGTTGACATAAGACTAGGCATATTTATAACGACCTGATTTTCGTCGTTATGAAAAAGCCAATGAGGAAATAATTGGGGTCAGAATATTTTTGTAGTAACTTGGAATTTCGTAGCCTAGTCTAGATTTGGACGAAATTGGAATCAATGAGGTCTAGAGAAATCTGGTAACAAATAAGAGATATATTAATAAAATTGATTACATGAGTGGATAGTTAAGACGTTAAGGATCTCGTACAACTTTACAGAATTGAATTCAGCTGAGTAGAACTCCAAAAATCGATCTTAGCGTGAACGGTATTTTCTAAGCGTCGATGGTCAAAGGTGTGTTGTGAAATGGGGGTCTTAGAATTATTAAAATAGCTCACTGGTTCCGTGCTAGCCGTTGGGGTGGGATTTCTGTCACCAGGGTGGGGCCGCTGTGGCGGGCCACACGAGAGTTAAGTCAGAAATAAAACCCCAAAAATATTTTATTCTGCACTTTTTGACTTTGAGAGCTAGGAGACGACCCCAGGAGAGTTCTTGAACATTTTTCACCATTCTTGTGGCTAAAGGTAAGGATTTTACTCCCCAAATCCATGTTTCGATCCATAGAATGTAAATTCATGAGTAATTATTGATGGGGGAGGGTTTTGATCTCAACTTTATGGTGAAAAAATCCCTAATCTGGGTATGGGGATCAAAGGTTTGGTCTAGGGTTATTAGGTTTGTTATAATCCGGTTAATTAGACCTTTGATTGTTGATCATTGCATATAAATTGTTGTTTGTAGACCTAGAGCAAGCGGAAAGAATCTGGAAAGGGAAGATTCAAGTGCCTTAAGGGATTCAAGCTTGGATTCGAGGTAGGTGATGGTTGTGATTTCATGTTGGTGTGATATATGTTTGTAATTGCTTCATTATAATGCATGTATGTATGCGAATGTTGCATTATTGATCACCCTAATCGTAAATGAGGATAATTAAATAATTGTATGCCATGAATCACCTATTGTTGTATGATTGTGAGAATATACATTGTGATTGTGATTGTGGTTTGTTGAATGGGCGGGTTTCACAATCCGACACACTAACTAGGATCGGTTGCCACGTTATGACATAAATATTGGATCGGTTGTCACGTTCCGGCATAAATATGGGATTAGTTGCCACATTTCGGCATAAACATTGGATCGGGTACCACGTTCCGGTATGCTAACAGTTTGGGTGTTAGTTCCATGAGAGGACAATTGAATTGGGTTCTGTGAGAGAACCAATGAATTGTGTTGTATATCTACTTGTGATGATTACATTCATATCTAATGATTATTGATATTGGAAGAATGTATGCTGCTCTAAATTGATAACCAATAAGTATTATTGAGAATGTGGGATGCTACATTGATCCTCAAAAGATGACTAATATTGTATATGTTCGGTATATGCCTGTTTATAATGTTGTGGTTAGTTGCATGTGTTTCACTTATTTGGATAGTTGTGTGATCCTACCAGTACACTGTGGTTGTGTACTGATACTGCACTTGCTTGTTCTTTGTTGAGTACAGGGCATCTTCAAGTGGCTATTAATACACCTCAGCTAGGTGACTATTGAGCGTGACCGGATTTAAGGGTGAGCTAGTTCTTTCAGGATGCCAAGGATCTCTCTTGTTTAAGTCCACTCTTTTTGGACTCAGACTATTTGTTTAAGGTGTTTTTTAGTTTCGGGGTTGTACCCCTTGTTCTTAGACTTGTCGTTAGTAGAGTTTTGGTACAATGACTTTCAGGTTCTAGATATTTAATTTTGCATTTGTTTAGTTAATTAATTTGCTTTCGTAACTCAATTGCCGTAGTTTTGGTTTAGTTGCTTAGTTTGGGTTGTAGTAGTGGTTCTCCCACCGGATGGTTAGTGTGGGTGCCAATCACGACGGTCTGGGTCGTGGCAAAGTTAGTATCAAAGCCCTAGGTTCGTTGATCTCATTGTACCAAAATGAGTCTAGTAGAGTCTTGCGGAACGGTACGATGACGTCTGTACTTTTCTTCGAGAGGCTATAGGACTTTAGGAAAAACTCACTTCTTTCTACTCCTTCGTGCTATGACTTGAATCCAATTGGTATTTGGGTGATACAAATTGGTATCTTTCCTCCTTCACTCTATGGTCCGAACTAGAGCAACAAAAGTGGTAACACCATCGCTAGCAAGAGAGGATGTGTATAGACTACCGACAGTTGAAGGTCACCATTCAGAACAAGTATCCATTTCCTCTGATAGATGACCTTTTTGATCAATTGCAAGGTGCATCGATTTTTTCTAAGATTGATTTAAGGTCTAGTTATCATCAGTTAAAGATTGAGGCGGTTAAGAATTGGGTTTGACCAAGTTCTATTATTGAAATTAGCATTTTGGTGGGGCTCGCTAGCTACTTTTATCGCTTGTGGTATGAGTTGAGTCCAATTAGTATCTCTCGATTCCAATAAGTATCTCAACGAAGTGAACTAAAAGTCGTGGTCACGACTGAGGGGCCACAAGCAAAGCATATTGGAAACTGAGAAGGTTCCAATTGGTATCTGGCCCTAGGGATGGTGTGAATGCATGGATGATCAGGAATGGTCATCAATGGAGCGAAATAATTAATTAAGTATTTGGACTTATCTGTATATTGTATCTTGGAAACTTTGAATGCGTGCTTCTGGTTGTCTAAATTAACTGCGAATATGAAGTCGTAATTGCTTGAATATGATAAGGTGATTATGTGCACAATAAATGTATGCCTGAACTTTGATATGTACAATATGTTGGCCTGGTCGTTGAAGTTATGCAAGTTGTAAATACTTTAGTATCGTGAAATTCGTTGTGAAAGGAAGATCTTGACTAACGATTGTGTGAGTGTCTGGGTGTATCCTGAGGATGTGTGGGTTGTGGTGCTGAATTGACAAGAATGAATTGGGTCGTATATCGTGGGATTGACTGGGGGTAGACAATGATTATCCTAGTTATGATGATTTTTCTAAAATTGCTAAGTAAAGTTGGGAACCTTTGTGAAATTTAGAAAGGAAAAGAACCCTAGAAAAATTATTGGCAGGAGTTTTGTTTTCGTTATGGCCGCTAGGGTGGGATTCTTCCCGCCAAGGCGAGGCTGCCAGTGCCAAAATTTTCCCGCCAGAACGGAATGAGGCGAGGTAGAACCTCAACCTGTCTTCCATGTTTTCCCCTAGTCACAGTTATGGACCCCGAATAGTACCTAAACTAACCCCCGCGATCTAATTCATTGTTCGGTAATCGAATATAAGTTATAAGGTGTGTTAAAATTGTGGAGGACCTGGGCATATAGGGAGGAAATTAGTGAGGCCGTGGAGGTCGGGAGAAATGGTAATGCAGGTAGATGAGTAGTGGAGCCAGGCAATGAGGTTGCCCGTCAAGAGGACATGGCTCGATTTTATGCTTTTCCGGGCAAGACTGAGTTTGAGGGTGTGATACCGTGGTCACAAAAGCTACTCTTGTCTGTGCCCGGATGAATATTATTTTGTTTGATCCGTGTTCTACTTATTTGTATGTGTTAGTTCAATTGCCTTGGGATTTGATATGGTTTCTGATATACTTGATGCCCCCATCCATGTTTCTACCCCAGTTGAAGAGTCAGTCATAGTCACCCATGTGTATCGTGTTGTCCTGTTGTGGTTATGGATTTTCAGATTTGGGTTGATTTGGTTATGACGGATATGACTAAGTTGATATAATCTTAGGCATGACTTGGTTGTCACCCTATTATACTGGGCTTAATTGTAATACCAAGTCGGTAACTCTAGAGATCCCCGGTAAGGAAAGATTAGAGTGGGAAAGGGTGTACAAGCCTAAGCTAGCTAAGATCATATCCTCCATTCAGGATAGGAAACTAGTAGGGCAGTGTTGTTTGGCTTATTTGGCTCATGTTTGGGATGTTGAGGTTGAGTCTCCCACTATTGAGTCTGTTTCTGTGGTGTCTGAGTTTAAGGAAGTGTTTCCTATGGATTTGTCTGGTATGCCTCTGGATAGGGATATAGATTTCTGCATTGACTTGGAAACTGGAACTCGCCCCATTTCCATCCCTCCGTATCGTATGGCTCCAGCAGACTTATGAGAACTTAAGGCTCAAATCCAAGAGCTTCTTGATAAAGGATTCATCCATCCTAGTGTTTCCAAGTGGGGTGCTCCTGTCTTATTTGATAAGAAGAAGGAGGGTAGTGTGAGGACTGACGATTTTATCTTAATCCGTAGGGTAGTGGATTAATACTGGAATGGCGAGCTTATGGATAAAGAAATTTCCATTAAGTATACTCTGGTGAAGGCGATTGAAGTATTTTGGTAAGAAAGTGCACCTAAAAATTGGGTTAGCCCTCTGAATTTTATGAGTATACCTGAGTTTGAGGTGTCGTGTTGATGAAAGGTTGGCTTCGTGGTGATAGTTAGGGCTAACTGAGAGTAATGGTAATAAGAGTTCGTGATGGATTGTGACGGGATGCAACTATAGAATAAAATTGTTGGTTAAGCTAATTTTAGTATAGTAATTACGACTTGCGAGTATCTAAGGTTATTGTTTTCTAATATTTGGTGAGTAACGTTGTTGTATGGAAAGTTTTAAGAGATGGTGGGACACCAGTCAAATAGAAATTAAAGATTTAGAGTCATAATGAAGAAAAATGGTGGGAGATAGTACAACCTTAGAGAGAGGCGAGAGCAAAAATATTTTATTTGATTGCAAAGGCTAAAGAGATATATTCAGAAGGGTAGATAATTGGGTTCAAAGACGCGTGATTTCATTGTTTTGCTGTAGCTATATATGGTAATAGTGTTATGGGTCCATCAAATGGGTTAAAAACTATTGAAAAAGACTTGAGAAAGGAGTGTGCAGACATTAGCTTGAGCGTGAAGATAATTGCTTGTTTTTGTTTTTGAGTTTAGTAATGAGTACGATTGGATTGTTAGCAAAAGATTTGTAAGATCGATGGAGATGCGATAGATGATAAGTGAAGATCCATGATTTCACAAAAATCATCAAGGTATAAGCTAATATTGATAGATAAGGGGATTGTGTTATATGGTTGAGTTACAATTCAGAGTTTTCATTGTAAGTCTACATTCGTGGTGATATATTTTGTCAAGGTACGAATTTGTAAGGTGAGAAATGATCAATTGTATCCGGTATTGAGCATTTGAAAGGACTTACACCTAGGTTGAGTCGTAAGTTTACTACTATTGATTGTTAAGTACCTAAGAAAGATTTCATTTTCAAAAGTGTTGGTTTATAATAAGGTAAATTGTCGGAGTGTGTATGATGGTTGTTAGTATTGTGAGTATGATTCACTAGCTATGCTCTAGTGTGTTTTCACTTTGTGGGTGGATCCCTAGTGGTGGATCAGAGGTACCAAATCTTGCGATGTTCTCTTGGTTGAGTGGGAAGATTGGAAAGATTTGGTTATTTCGAATGACATAATTGGGGTTGTCATGGAGTTGTTAAAGTACTTTAGTGGTTCTACATGTACCACCTTGCTTATGAGAATTTATAGAAAAGCTACCATGCATATTTGTGGATGTCCGGCAATCTTAATATTTCTCTAGTCGTCGACATCATGTATTGATTATGTGTGGTTGAATATGGGGATCATTGGGTCCAATTCTACGGTTCTTAAGAGCTAATCTATAATTACTAAATCTAGCATTTAGATAGTGTTGTTGGAGGGGTTGTATGCTTGGACATATCCCTCGATGAGTGTCTGATTTTTAAAGATCAAATTGGTTATAACTTAATTGTAATGCAAAGCATCCATACCTTAGGAATATTTTCACACGAATTTGAGGAAGAAAAGGATGGATCTTGAAGCCCTAGCTTGACCTTGTTGATGTTCTTCAATGGCAGTCTTCTTCTTAGAGAGAGAAATATTTGAGAGGGAAGTTGGTTGAGTTTTGAGTTTGTAAGTTATGAAGGTTGTTTAATAGTTAAAAACACTTTAATATATCTAAAATAACTAATAATAATCGTCCCTACCCTTAATTTAATTATTTATGAATTTATGAAAACACCCTCCCTTTGGGAGAACCTTAAACCAGCTTTTGCAGGTTGGATCCACAGACCCCCTCCACGGATCGTGGATGGGACCACGGCCCGTCCTGCATGGGCGTGGTTTGGGTCAGAGAGGGAGTTTTGGAGGAAAAGCTTGGAGAGACTAAGTCTCAACCCACGACTTCAAACCACGGATCGTGGGTCCACCCACGTGGCGTGGGTGCCCAATCGTGGTTCCATGCTGTTTTTTTTTACAGCTTTTGGACCTTCCCTTGGGTCCTCCTTATGGACCCTTGGGGGGTTCCTAGGGGGTCGTGCCTGACGTTTGGGCACTAAAACCCTAGTACTATATTAGGGAATTTATTTTTACGACTTTTTACTTCATGTTAACCCTATTTAGGATACTAGATTTCATGTTAGGATCTAGCTTAGGTCGTTAGATTTCCAGGGCGTTACATTATCTCCCCCTTGGGAACATTCGTCCTCGAATGATGATCTCGACACCAAACTAAGTTAGAAAGTCTAGACTAACAGCCCAACACAACATGAAACATCAAAAATGTGCAAAAACCAAAAATTGCTCTATTCATAAGGAGGAAACTTCAATTCTATCTCACGACATGATCAATGCAATATAAGGAAGTAGGAACTACATCTACCAACCTAATATGCACAAAACTCATCAAATCACATAGGCATGGGAGGAACTACCTTCTCAAACTCAATATGCATAAAATGCAACATCTAACATGTTCATAGGAGGAACTACCTTCTCCAACTAAAACAAGCTCAATACAACAATAAGGAGCCAACATGTCATTTCATAATAATCATAGCTAAGCATGTTCATCATTTCACCTCATGAAGTCAAAAATGCTATCATTATTCAAAAATGCAAATCACCATGAGGAACATATAAATCATGAAAACTCAATTTATACTAAACATGAATTCTCACAAGAACATGCATAACATAAAGAAACCATGGAATATTCATACAATACACATGACTCAAAAAACACTATAAAGTCAAGAGGAACTATTTACCTCAAGTTTGCATAGGAGTAGAAGGAAAAAGATGAGGATAATAGGACATCATATCGGCCTTGGCCTCCCATGTAGCACACTCAACTAAGTGATTCATCCATAAAACCTTAACCGAAGCTACTTCTTTGTTCCTTAACCTTTTCGCTATCCGGTCCAAAATTTCAACCGAGAGTTCTTCATAAGAAAGGTTCTCATCAACTCCTACACCCTTTAGAGGAAGGATGGACACCGGATCACCAATGCACTTTTTGAGCATGGAAACATGAAACGCAGGGTGAACCGGGGACAACTCATTTGGCAAGTCTAATTCATATGCAACTTTCCCAACTCCTTTCAAGATTTGATAGGGACCCACAAACTGGGGACTAAGTTTCTCCTTTTTGCCAAACCTCATCACACCCTTCATTGGTGAGATTTTCAAATAGACAAAATCACCAACTTCAAATTCTAGATCCCTTTTTCTAACATCGGCATAGGACTTTTGCCGACTTTGGGCCGTCTTCAACCTTTATCTAATGAGATGGACTTTTCAATGGCCTCATAGACTAACTCGGGACCAAGTAGAGTAACCTCACCTACCTCAAACCACCCAACCGGAGATCTACAACTCCTACCATATAATGCTTCAAACGGTGCCATAGCAATACTTGAGTGGTAACTATTGTTGTAGGCAAACTCTATCAATGGAAGATGGTCCTCCCAACTACCCTTGAAGTCAATCACACATGCCCTCAACATGTCCTCTAAGGTTTGAATAGTGCGTTCCGCTTGACCATCCGTTTGAGGGTGTAAAGCGGTACTAAGCTTAACATTAGTACCAAGCCCTTTTTGGAAAGCCTTCCAAAAGTGTGAAGTAAATTGAGCACCCCGATCTGAAATGATAGATAAGGGAACCCCATGCAACTTCACTATCTCATTAATGTACAACTGGACATAATTTTCCACCGAATAAGAAACCTTGACGGGAATAAAGTCAGCGGACTTTGTCATTCTATCAACAATGACCCAAATAGAATCATGTTACCTTCGTGTACGAGGTAACCCCACAACAAAATCCATGTTCATATCCTCCCACTTCCAAGTGGAAATATCTATATTTTGGGACAATCCTCCGGGCCTTTGATGCTTGGCCTTGACTTGTTGGCAATTCGGACATTTGGCTACAAAACCCGCTATATCCTTCTTCATACCATTCCACTAATAGACTTCCTGTAGGTCATGGTACATCTTGGTGGATCCCGGATGAATAGAATATCGCGAACCATGAGCCTCTTCCAAAATTTGCTCTCTTAAGCCGTCAACATCCGGAACACATAATCTATCTTGGTACCTAAGCACCCCATCTCCCCCCTTGGGAGAAAACATCAACTGACTTGTTAAATACTGATTATTTCAACTCCATTAAAATAGCATCAAGGTGTTGCTTGGACTTCACATCAACCACAAATGAAGATTCAGAACTATGATGAACCGTGACACCACCCTTGGTGGAATCCACTAGTTGGACACCTAACCAAGCCAACCTATGCACATCACGAACTATTTCCTTCTTCTCATCTTATACATGAGCCACACTACCCATGCACATTTGACTTAGGGCATCAACAACTACTTTGGCTTTGCCGGGGTGGTAAAGGACACTCATATCATAATCTTTCAACAATTCTAACCACCTTCTTTGTCTGAGGTTCAAATATTTTTGGCTAAAAACATATTAAAGACTCTTGTGGTTGGTGAATACATCTACATGGACCCCATATAAGTAGTGTCTCCATATTTTCAAAGAAAATACCACCGCCGCAAGTTTGAGATTATGAGTCGGGTAGTTCTTCTCATGTATCTTGAGTTGCTTTGATGCATAGGAAATTACTTTCCCATGTTGCATAAGGACACATCCTAGACCCACTCGAGAAGCGTCACAATATACCACAAATCCATCGGTACCCGCTGGTAAGGTCAAAATCGGAGCGGAGGTGAGTTTATCTTTCAATTCTTGGAAGCTTTTCTCACATGCCTCTGACCACACAAATTTTGCGTTCTTTCGGGTTAAGGCCGTCAATGGAGAAGCAATTGAGGAGAAACCCTCAACAAACCTCCTATAGTAGCCGGCTAAACCCAAAAAGCTTCTAATATCGATAGGAGTTAGAGGTCTAGGCCGACCCTTGACCGCATCCGTCTTCTTCGGATCTACCTCAATACCCTTGCTAGACACAATATGACAAAGGAAGGCAACCGACCTTAGCCAAAACTCACATTTACTAAACTTAGCATACAATTGGTTATCCTTGAGTACTTGCAACACCACTCTCAAATGGTCCATATGGTCACTCTCACTCATATAATAGATCAAGATATCATCGATAAACACAATGATGAACATATCAAGATATTTTCGAAAAACTCTATTCATAAGGTCCATAAAAGTCATCGGGGCATTTGTTACACCAAAGGACATTAATAGGAACTCATAGTGACCATATCTTGTTCGGAAGGCCGTCTTAGGAATGTCAACCCCTCTTACCCTTAGTTGATGGTAACCCGAACGAAGATCTATCTTGGAGAAATAGATAACCCCTTGAAGTTGATCAAACAAATCGTCAATTCTAGGAAGGGGATACTTATTCTCTATAGTGACCTTGTTCAATTGGCGGTAATCAACACACATCCTAAGAGACCCATATTTCTTCTTCACAAACAATACCGGAGCACCTCATGGAGATATGCTTGGTTGAATAAAACCCTTGTCTAATAAATCCTTGAGTTGTGCCTTGAAATCTTTCAATTCGGTGGGAGCCATTCTATAGGGAGGGATAGATATGGGTTGTGTATCCGGCAAAAGATTAATGCCGAAGTCTATTTCCCGTTCGGGAAGAATGTCGGGCAAGTCATCGGGAAAGACTTCCAAAAACCCACTCACCACGGGGACCGACTCTAAAGAAGGGACCTTAGACTCGACATCCATAACCCTAACAATATGATACATGCACCCCTTGGATATCATTTTCCTAGCTTTAAGACGTGAACCAAATTGACCTCTAGGAATAGAATCCCCCCCTTTCCAATCTAAAATTGGCTCCTTTGGAAATTGAAATTTGACCACTCGGGTCCTACAATCTATAGAGGCATAACATGCATGCAACCAATCCATGCCCAAAATTACATCAAAGTCAAGCATGTCTAATTCTACCAAATCAACCAAAGTGACTTTAATAGACAAATAAATTGGACAACTCCTATAGACTCTTTTTGCCACTACCGAGTCACCAACCGGGGTAGAAACCGAAAATGGTTCTTCTAGAACATCGGGGAGCATTTCAAATTTCATAGCCACTAAAGGTGTAACAAAAGACAATCTGGCATCGGTGTCTAATAATGCATAAACATCAATAGAAAATACTTGCAACATACCTGTAACAACATTCGGGGAACTCTCTTGGTCACCTCAGGATTGGCGAGCATAGAAGCGGTTCTTCTTGGGAGCATCGGAATTTGAGCCACTTGGAGGGACTTGCTTGCCCTCTCTACCTTGAACCTTTAGCATAGGACAATCTCTCTTCATATGGCCACTCTTCCCACAACTAAAGCAACCATCCGTGCCCACTAGGCACTTGCCTTCATGCTTCTTACCACCCTTTGCACAATTAGGCCTATCAACATAAAGCTACCACTACTACCTCCTTGTGGATTAGGGTTAGACACCCTATCTTTGTTTCCCTTGGGAGAACTAGAAGAGCCTTGGTTAGAAAACCTCTTTTTGAACCTTGGTTTGCCTTGAACCTCAAACTTACCCTTTGAAGAATTTCCATCATCGACCCTTGCCCTCTTCACTTCTCTATTCACTTGCTTGAGCTTTTGTTCCTTAATTTGCTCGGCATGAACCATGAGACGTGAAATATTCATACTTGGGATGAGCATTGCCGAACGACATTCATTGACCACCAAGTCGGATATCCCCATAACAAATTTGTTCATCTTGGCCCTAGAGTCCGCCACTAAGGTTGGAGCATATTTTGACACTTGGGTGAGCTTAAAGCCATACTCCTTCACACTCATTCTGCCTTGGCGAAGGTTGATGAATTCTTTCATTTTTCTCTCCCTAAACTCTAATGGGAAAAACCTATCCAGGAAGGCCTACTTGAACACTCTCTAATCAACCGGGCCGGCTCTTATGGGTCTCTCATCCTTCCATTGCTCATACCATACTTGGGCCACATCCTTTAATTGGTAGGCGGCTAGTTCCACCTTCTCTTGAGACGACACCCACATTGCATCAACCACCTTAAACACTTCTTCTATAAAGCCTTGTGGGTATCCATCTACTTTGGATCCATAAAACATAGGGGCATTCATTCTAGTGAAATTCCTTATCCTAGATGCGGTTGTACTCACATTGGGTTCACTTGAACTCTAGCATCCCTAGTGACTTGAGCCGTTAAATCATGAGTCAATGTTTGGAGAGTCGTTCTTATCTCCACATAAGTCATAGCCCTCTCATCATTTGGAGCTTGAGGAAGTTGAGGCTCTTAAGGACCTTGAGGATCTTGAGGAGGAGCTCCCTCATTCACCATCTCTTCTACCCTCCTTCTTAAGTTCGCCCTTCTTCTATTCATATCCTATATACAAAAGAAAAGGGTTAGGACCAAGGACTTCATAGAGTAAAACTCCAAGCACGACTAAAGAGTAATGAAAGAAAGGAAAGCTCTTAAACATCTTATAGCCTCTTATTCATAATTGTGGCGTGCTTCACACTCATGAACAAGACTCTACTAGATGGGTTCATAAGACATCAATCCTAAAATTATTCTAAACATTGTGCTCTGATACCAAGTTTGTCACGATCGAAGGGTACCCCCTAGATGTAACACGGCATACTTGACCCCGAAGAGGTCGCATACAAGCCCTTAGCATAATCATACACATAAGTCATAGAATAATGCGAAAAATTTAAAACTTTTACAATCGAAGTCAACTTCACTTTCATAAACAAAAATAGAATCTAGACTTTGTCTCAATCACCATCTAGTACGTAGAGTAGTACAAATAGGGTCAAAAGTCTTTTACATCAATAAAGTCTCAAAGTAGGAAATACAATGGAAACTAAGAAATGACAACATCTTGTCCTCGAACTTGAGGACTCACCAAGCCTAGGGAATAGTCAACCCAAGCTTTACTTGAAGTAAGAAGTATGTCTCAATGGCCCGAACCTACACTCATAGTAAAAAGTAGAAATATGGGTTAGCACATAAGGTACCAAGTATGGAAGCCATGCACTAAAACCATTGAAATATGCATAAAAAGGACATTTATTTGAAAACATGCCTTTATCAAGTTTAGAAACCATTATGCACATATAAGAAGAAACATAAATCATATCAACATAAAGGCAACCCAAGGTCATACTAGTGCAATGCAAAGGTAAGGTCCCATAACCCTACCAAATGCTAAGTACCACACTTAGATCACCAACATTCATACATATCTTACTTTTTATTCATTCATAACCAACATACATAGTTAAGAAGACATTCATGATGATAACTTGTAACAAGTAGAGTCAACCTTAACATTCATACATAACATAAGAGGACCTAACCATAACCCTTCTTAAAGTCTACTTGTGCAATGTATGGGTGAATTTCCATACCCCTACTCATACTAAGTAGTACCTCTCAAAGGGTCATAGGTAGAGTGGGCACACTTTTACTGTGCTTGGATTGACATGGTTGTCCCCCTTTGCTGGTTGAGGCTCGAGCCCTGCCTCTCACCTTTCGGTTCATTGCAAGGAAAGATATTCGTATCGTATAGGGAAATTAACCTCAACCGACATAGACCATGTGAGCGACATAGAATCCGATGTTCTACCCCCACACCGAAAGAGGTGTCCTACTTGCCTAATGTAGGACATACATAATAGCTTTTAGGTGGATCCACTAGCTAAGAACTATGTGGGCACATAGTTACGGGACATGGGGATTGCTACTAGAAACTCAGAATTGCTAAATGTAAAAGGTTCCCATCCCATGAGACAACATACATTGGGAAGCTGGACTTGCTAAACGTAAAAGCCTCCATCTCATTATCATATCCACTCGATGCTAAGTACAATTCCCTTTTAAAGTTACTTTAAGTCTTTACTTAAGTTTAGGTTCATGAAAGAATGCACTAGGCACTCAACCCAACATACATCATAATGGCTCAAGATTCATTAGGTAAGAATGCCCTTTCAACCTTATAATCATCAACATAAGAGTAAAACCTTTCATATCATATTCATAGTGTGTTCATGAGAATGACCTTTCAATCAGCACAACAAGCTTATCATATACATACATACATACATACTTCATGCATAATCAAATGTAAAGGTATAGGGAAGAAGGATCTTGCATCAACCCCTCAATACACCTAATGAAGCACCTCCACCTTTCAAGTGGATAAACATCACAATACAAATAATGAATCACATCCACCTTTCAAGTGGATCAACATCATTATCAAAGTGAATTATAAGTTTATATGCAATATTCATCAACATATATAAACCCTAACAATTTGCCCTTTCAAGGCTAAGAATCAAGAACAATCCCAACTTCAAGAATTACAATACTAGATAGGAGAATTTCATAATTTAACAACATAATCAACATAACATAATCAATTGACAAACTTACATGATCAATGAATTCATACCCTAGTTCACAATTTAGGAAGAAGGAGAAATCATGGGTCCAAGAGAAATTTTCATCAAAATCCAACAATACCCCATTAATCTAACCAAAAATCATCTAAATAAATCATAATTAATCAATAGGAATCGTTTTGGAAGAAGTCCAATGACTAGATTTGAAAACCCCAGATTTGGGGAATTTGAAAACATAGTTGAAGAGGTTTCTTGGTGATAGCTAGTCAAGAATGAAAAGAAACGATACCTTAGGAATATTTCCACATGAATTTGAGGAAGAAAAAAATAGATCTTGAAGACCTAGCTTGACCTTGTTGATGTTCTTCAATGGAGGTCTTCTTCTTAGAGAGAGAAATATTTTAGAGAGAAGTTGGTTGAGTTTTGAGTTTGTGAGTTCTCAGAGTTAAAAGAGTTGTTTAATAGTTAAAAACACTTTATTATATCTAAAATTACTAATAATAACCATCCCTACCCTTAATTTAATTATTTAGGAATTTACGAAAACACCCTCCCTTTGGCCGAACCCCAAACCAGCTTTTACCGGTTGGGATCCATGGACCCCATCCACGAATCGTGGATGGGACCATGGACTGTCCTGCATGGGCGTGGTTTGGGTCAGAGAGGTAGTTTTTGAGGAAAAGCTTGGGGAGACTAAGTCTTAACCCACGACTCCAAACTACAGATCGTGGGTCCACCCATGTGGCGTGGGTGCCCAATCGTGGTTCCATGCTACTTTCTTTCTTACAGCTTTTGGACCTTCCCTTGGGTCCTCCTCATGGACCCTTGTGGGGTCCTAAGGGGTTGTGCCTTGACGTTTGGGCACTAAAACCGTGGTACTATATTAGGGAAGTTATTTTTACGACTCTTTACTTCTTGTTAACCCTATTTAGGATACTAGATTACATTTTAGGCTCTATCTAAGGTCATTAGATTTCTGGGGTGTTACAAAGTTAAAGGGTCTATTGGTGTAAAAACTCCAATTTAGGCCTCATTTAGGAGTTATTTTGTTGAAATAATTACTCATTTATGTTCTAGGGTAGTTTATATACTCTGATCTGCTGAAATTCTGTCGAAAATAGAGGTTTTGGGTCGAAGAGACCACATAACCGCGTTTGTTGTTCGTCCCAGATGAGTGTAACACCCCGTAGAACCTATTTAGACCTAGCTATTGTTTGATTGAATCTAGGAGGTGAAACTAGAGCCTTAAGAGGTTGTTTTGAGTCAAGGAAAGGTTTAAATGATGTAAAATGGCTTCGCAAGTTAGGTTGAGGAGCTTAGAGGTCAAACGTCAAGAAACGATCATAACGCCTGGAAACTAGTAAGTTGATCTAGTAAGTTGAACTAGTAAGTTGAACTAGTGAGTTGAACTAGTGTGTTGTAGAGTCTTGTAGTTGAGTCTTGGAATGTTCTATGAGGGGTGAAACTTGTATAAAGGATTCCCATACTTAGATGGATAGGTTTAGGGGTTAAACGTCTGGTATGACTCTCCAAGGGGTCCTTGAGGAGGACCCCAACATTGGCCAAAAAGTTGTCAAAACAGCTTGATTCACGACCCCAATTCACGGGTAGTAGATCAATCTACGGCTCGTGGGTCTTGAGCGTGGATCTGGCCTGCAAATGGTGAGTTGCAGACCCAAACCACGAGACCAAACCACGGACAGTAGATCAATCTATGGTCCGTGGATGGCCAAACGTAGATGATGCCAGTTTTTCAGCTTTTCGTTTTAAGTTAGAAGTTAAGGGTTGGGTTAGTTATTAATTAGGGGTTAATGTAGGTCGGTTAATGAGTTAAATTAACACCTATATAAGTATAATAGACCCCCAAACTAATCACTTTAAGTCATTCATCGAAAGACCCCCAAAATACTCTCAAGAAACCCTCTCTCTAGAATAGAAGAAGAAGAAGAAGAAGAAGAGGGGCAGCATCTAGGTCGTTTCTCCTTTGGATTCAAGATTTATTTGGGGATATGATTGAAAGTATGTGAAGCTTATTCATTCATGGGTTTTTCCACCCATAGAGCCCCCATAGATTTCCCCCAATTGTGAACTCAAAAACCCAATTCTATCTAGAGTTGTTATTATATTGTGGGTAGGGCTTGGGTGTGACTCCAATCTAGTTGATAGCATCCCATTATGATTGAGTTGTATTTGTTTGATGATATTATGATGAATTCATGTGATTTCTATGATGAACCCTAATTTAAGTTGATGAATGTGATCTCTGTGGGTTTATGCCATTAGAGGAAAAGTTGAAGGTTCATATGTGATCTTCCTAACTCAATGTTGTGTGTTGTAATTGATCAAAGTTAGGATTATATAATCATGAATTGAAGTAGACTCTATTGTATATGATTGATCTAGATTTGTAAAGCTAGAATTGAACCTTTATGATCAATTAAGGGTAGAATCACCTAGTAACGGAAAATGTGATCAAATTACCTTGAAATATAGGTTTAGAGAAGAGATTAAGAAAGAAACCTTGAGAGTATGGTTGTGATCCTAATAACTAGGATTTTAGGGTGAAGCTAATGTGATTAACTATTGATGTTAAGGCTTTGAGAGTATAGTCTAAAGGATAATAGAAGTCTAATAGGTTGGATTATGGTGAAAGGACTATACTCACCTAACTTACCTTATGAAAGCTTGAATATATGAAGTGATAGGATCACTTGAGCATGGATTGATTGTCAAGGACATTCTTCCATGAAATATGAGTGTTAAGCAAGGCTTAACAAGTAAACCTTGGGGTGTATGCTTGGCTCCAAGTGGATATTGACAATGAGATGGAGTGTCACACAAGAAAGGGTCCAGGCTCCAAGTAGAAAGGAGAACCATACCTAGTTGATGTGAGGACCATCCAAGTTCAAGGGGGAACTCTTACGTAGTAGAGTGCGGGTTTTCCCATAGTTAGATATCATGAGATGGGATCCTTCACGTAGTTGAGTCAAGGTTCCTAGTAGCAATCTCCATATCCATGAACTAAGACATGCTTGAGAAGCATCTCATAGTGTTCAAAGCATAACGAACTACGACTTACTTAATGAAGTAACTCATAGTGTTCTAAAGTATAAATGGACTTAGATATGCTTAAGATAGCATCTCATCGGGTCCATGTGAAGAAGGAACTTAGACATACTTTAGAGAGTATCTCATAGAGTTCAAAGTGTTATGGGTATAGACATACTTAATAAGTACCTCATAGCATACATGCTAGTAATGAACTTAGACATACTAAAAGTGGTATCTCATAGAGTTCAAGTTATAAATGAACTAAGATTTGTTTAAGAGAGTAACTCATAGTGTTCTAAAGATAAAGAGAGGGACTAGGTTCCAACCCAACAAGTATTAGTAAGGGGACCTAGAAGTAATACTTAGCATGATTAGTATTATGGGATGCTATGATTGCATTGCACAAGTATGACTTAGGGTTAACAAAAAGAATGAGTTGAGATAGGATTGTGCCATAGTTGCCTTCCTTACCTTAGTGACTAAAGGTGAGAGATTCCCTTAGTTATGGGAAATTAAGTAATTAATGAGACCAAGTAGGGTGAATATGACTAGGATGGCTTCTAAGTTGTGCTTAGTGTGAAGGGTATTTTGGGATGCTTTTTATGCATTGCACAAGTGTGCTTTGAGGTTGCCTAGAGGTATGGTGCCCTTATGGTAGAGAAGCCTTGAGAATTAGACTATGTATATAGATTATGATTAAGATGACTAAGAAGGGATACATGGCTTGGGTATTATTATGGGATGCTATTTTTGCTTTGAACTTGTATGCTTTTGAGGTTACTTGAGAATAGTACTATTATGGTATAGGTGACTAGGAGTCAATAAAGCTTATATGTTACTCATGATGTTAGAGTTGGTTTATTGTAATTATGAAGGTTAAGTAAGGCTATGCTATAAGTATGATTTAGCTCCTATGTTCATATATCTTGCATTATGTTGACTTATGATGTTATGTTACCTTATTGGAGTTTATGTTTTTATCTCTTACGACTATGTCTTATGTTGACTAACCATTTGAGATGTTTAATGTTGGTATGTTAGCTTTCATACTTAGTACATTTTGTACTAACGCATATTGCCTACATTCTAACCAAATGTAGGGTTGGAGGCTTGAGTTGCTTTGGAGGCTAGAGTTTCAAGGATTTAGAAGAATTGAAGAATTGGTGAGTCCTCATAGCTTTGAGGACGAACCCTTTATTTCCTTATGTCATTTATTTATGTTTTTAGACTTTGTATGGGCTGCTTCCCAAAGACTTTTATTCATGATTTTAAATAGATGGTTTTAGACAAAGGTTTTAGTAAGACTTCCGCTTGCTTTATGAAATAAAACTTCGATCGTAAAAGTTTTTAATTGTCCCGTATTTTCAATTCTATTACCTATGTTATGATGCAAAGGGCTTGTATTAGACCCCTTCGAGGTCGAGTACACCGTGTTACGTCTTGGGGGTACCCTTTGGTCATGACAAACTTGGTATCAGAGCATAAGATTTTGGGATAAATTTTAGGATGTCTCAAACCACGTTTAAGTGGAGTCTTATTCATGGGTGTGAGTCGCGATACATTTATGAATAGGAGGCTATTGGATGCTTAGGAAAAGTCTCACTTCTTCAATCCCTTAGTCGTGCCATAGATGTATAAGCTCTCTCTCTTATCCCTTATCTGATGGTCTTTAGGATGTGACTAGTAGGAGGGTTTTTGCTACAAGGAGTGAGGGAGAAAGGTTGGCTAAGATGCCAATTATGGCTATGTGACTTGGTAAGGCTTGAGACGATAGACTTTGAAGTTGTTTTTAGTATGCATGATGTTTAGAAAAGTTTGTGTAGGCTTACTACCAAGTGGGGGATAGTGTGCCTATCTAGCGAGGTTATTATGTGGTTATGTCTAGTTGTTGGTAGAACCCGACTTAGCTATGATGAGTTTTGAGGTATGTTGATAGATTGGTTGAATAGGGTGTTTGAGTAATGCCTAGATGGGTTGAGTGAATAGACTCCTCTAAGAAGGGTAGAAGTGTAATTCACCATGGTTTAGAATCATTTGGTGTGATGATGCGAAATCTAAGTGATGTTTATGAATTAGAGTTCCTAGAAATATTCACCTTGAGAGGTGTGGTGAGTATGAGAAGTTTAGTCCCGGTTTGTTAGGCTCACGTGAGATCTTGAGTGGGGTTCGTAAGGTTGCTTGTAATCTTTAGTTCCTTATTGAGGACCTCTCTAATTTAGAAGTACCGGTAGAGTTCTTGGACCGGAAAGTCAAGAAATAGAAGAACAAGGAAGTTGTTCCATAGATTTGTAAGGAGTGTACTTTAGTAAGGAATATGGTTAGGAGTGCTACTTCAGAGGCCAAGGGCCAATGAGATGTTCCAATGTCCTCATCCTTTACTTCTACTCTCATTCAAGCTTGAGATGATAATTTCCTCTTGATTTGCTTTTTATGTGAAGTCATGTGTGAATAGTATGTTTCCATGATCTTCTTACGTGATGCATGTTCATGAAATTGCGTAGGTCTTGTTAGAAATGACTTTTATGCTTTGTTTCCTCATGTTGTGGTGCATGTGAGTAGAGTTGCATATAGGCTTCATGAGTGTGTGATGAGCATGTCCTAGTTTTTGAGTTGAAAGATTTCCTCAATGAATGAATGCTTTATGAGATGAACTTTGCATTTAGGCTCCATGTGTATATGTTGAGCATGTTTTAGCTAGGAGATGTTAGTTCCTCCTTGATATTGAATAGATATAGATTTTGGTGCATTTTGGGTTGGTAGAAGTAGTTCCTACTCCCTTGTGTTCCATTGTATGCGTTTAGCTTAGAATTGAAGTTTCTTCATTGATAATGTGAATTAGATGTAGTACATGCATAATGGGCTGCTAAGTTAGAGTTTAGACTTTAAGAAATGTTTGAAGTGTCATTCGAGGACGAATGTTCCCAAGTGGGAGATATTGTAATACCCCGTAGAACCTAGTTAGACCTAGCTATTGTTTGATGGAATCTAGTAGGTGAAACTAGAGCCTTAAGAGGTTTTTTTTTGAGTCAAGGTAAGGTTTAAATGACGTAAAATGGCTTTGCAAGTTTGGTTGAGGAGTTTAGAGGTCAAAACTCAAGAAACGATCATAATTCCCAGTAACTAGTAAGTTGAACTAGTGTGTTGTAGAGTCTTGTAGTTGAGTCTTGGAGTGTTGTATGAGGGGTGAAACTTGTATAAAGGATTCCCATACTTAGATGGACAGGTTTAGGGGTTAAATGTCTAGTATGACTCTCCAAGGGGTCCTTGAGGAGGACCCCAACATTGGCAAAAAAGCTGTCAAAACAGCTTCATTCACGACCCCAATTCACGGCCAGTAGATCAATCTACGGTCTGTGGATGGCCAAACGTAGATGCTGCCAGTTTTTCAGCTTTTCGTTTTAAGTTAGAAGTTAAGGGTTGGGTTAGTTATTAATTAGGGGTTAATATAGGTCGGTTAATGAGTTAAATTAACATCTATATAATTATAATAGACCCCCCAAACTAATTACTTTAAGTCATTCATCGAAAGACCCCTAAATTACTCCCAAGAAACCCTCTCTCTAGAATAGAAGAAGAAGAGGGGCAGCATCTAGGTCGTTTATACACTAGATTCAAGATTTGTTTGGGGATCTGATTGAAGGTATGTGAAGCTTATTCGTCCATCGGTTCTTCCACCCATGGAGCCCCCATAGATTCCCCCCAATTGTGAACTCAAAAACCCAATTCTAGCTAGGGTTGTTACTATATTGTGGGTAGGGCTTGGGTGTGACTCCAATCTAGTTGATAGCATCCCATTATGATTGAGTTGTATTTGTTTGATGATATTATGATGAATTCATGTGATTTCTATGATGAACCCTAATTTAAGTTGATGAATGTGATCTTTGTGGGTTTATGCCATTAGAGGAAAAGTTGAAGGTTCATATGTGATATTCCTAACTCAATGTTGTGTGTTGTAATTGATCAAAGTTAGGATCATATAATCATCAATTGATCTAGACTTGTAAAGCTAGAATTGAACCTTTATGATCAATTAAGGGTAAAATCACCTAGTAATGAAAGGTGTGATCAAATTACCTTGAAATCCAGGTATAGAGAAAAGATTAGGAAAGAAACCTTGAGAGTATGGTTGTGATCCTAATAACTAGGGCTTTAGGGTGAAGCTAATGTGATTAACTATTGATGTAAAGGCTTTGAGAGTAAAGTCTAAAAGAGAATAGAAGTCTAATAGGTTGGATTATGTTAAAAGGCCTATACTCACCTAACCTACCTTATGAAAGCTTGAATGTATGAACTGATAGGATCACTTGAGCATGGATTGATTGCCAAGGACATTTTTCCATGAGATATGAGTGTTAAGCAAGGCATAACAAGTAAACCTTGGGGTATATGCTTGGATCCAAGTGGCTATCGACAATGAGATGTAGTGTCACAAAAGAAAGGATCGGAGCTCCAAGTAGAAAGGAGAACCACACCTAGTTGATGTGAGGACTATCCAAGCTCAAGGGGGAACTCTTACGTAGTAGCGTGTGGGTTTTCCTATAGTTAGATCTCATGAGATGGGATCCTTCACGTAGTTGAGTCAAGGTTCCTAGTAGAAATCTCCATATCCATGAACTAAGACATGCTTTAGAAGCATCTCATAGTGTTCAAAGCATAATGAAATAAGACTTACTTAATGAAGTAACTCATAGTGTTCTAAAGTATAGATGGACCTAGACATGCTGAAGATAGCATCTCATAGGGTCCATGTGAAGAAGGAACTTAGACATACTTTAGAGAGTATCTCATAGAGTTCAAATTGTTATGGGTATATACATACTTAGTAAGTACCTCATAGTATCCATGCTAGTAATGAACTTAGACATACTAAAAGTGGTATCTCATAGGGTTCAAGTTATAAATAAACTAAGATGTGCTAAACAGAGTACCTCATAGTGTTCTGAAGATAAAGAGAGGGACTAGGTTCCAACCCAAGAAGTATTAGTAAGGGGACCTAGAAGTAATACTTAGCATTATTAGTATTATGGGATGCTATGATTGCATTGCCCAAGTATGACTTAGGGTTACCAAAGAGAAAGAGTTGAGATAGGATTGTGCCATAGTTGCCTTCCTTACCTTAGTGACTAAAGGTGAGAGATTCCCTTAGTTATGGGAAATTAAGTAATTAATGAGATCAAGTAGGGTGAATATGACAAGGATGGCTTCAAAATTATGCTTAGTGTGAAGGGTATTATGGGATGTTTTTCATGCATTGCACAAGTGTGCTTTAAGGTTGCCTAGAAGTATGGTGCCCTTATGGTAGAGAAGCCTTGAGAATTAGACCATGTATATAGATTATGATTAAGATGATTAAGAAGGGATACATGGCTTGGGTAGTATTATGGGATGCTATTCTTGCTTTGAACTTGTATGCTTTTGAGGTTACTTGAGAATGGTACTACTATGGTATAGGTGACTAGGAGTCAATAATGCTTATATGTTACTCATGATGTTAGAGTTGGTTTATTGTAATTATGAAGGTTAAGTAAGGCTATGTTATAAGTATGATTTAGCTCCTATATTCATATATCTTGCATTACGTTGACTTATGATGTTATTTTACCTTGTTGGAGTTTATGTTTTTATCTCTTACGACTATGTCTTATGTTGACTAACCATTTGAGATGTTTAATGTTGGTATGTTAGCTTTCATACTTAGTACGTTTTGTAGTAACGCATATTGCCTACATTCTAACCAAATGTAGGGTTGGAGGCTTGAGTTGCTTTGGAGGCTAGAGTTTCAAGGATTTAGAAGAATTGAAGAATTGGTGAGTCCTCATAGCTTTAAGGATGAACCCTTTATTTCCTTATGTCATTTCTTTATGTTTTTAGACTTTGTATGGGCTGCGTCCCAAAGACTTTTATTCATTATTTTAAGTAGATGGTTTGAGACAAAGGCTTTAGTAAGACTTCCGCTTGTTTTATGAAATAAAACTTTGATTGTAAAAGTTTTTAATTGTCCCGTATTTTCAATTCTATTACCTATGTTATGATGCAAATGGCTTGTATTAGACCCCTTCGGGGTCGAGTACACCGTGTTACGTCTAGGAGGTACCCCTGGGTCATGACAATGAAGGCTGCTATGGCAGCCTTCGTCCCGCGGCCTTCATAATCTCGTACGGGCGGGGTTATGGCCGTTGTAGTTGGATACACCAGACCAATGGCCTGCACTCTTAGCTCAAAAAGTTTCTCTCTCTCATTTTAGGCTTAACCCGTCTATTCCTATCATGTTCTAACTCACATTTAACTTATTGCAAGCTCTCTAATGGCAGGTCAAAATGAAGAAAAAATACCCTTCATCCGGTTTCCCGATGCCGCGAGTCGGGAAAGGCATCATGATAACAGGAACATGGGGTTCTATTCTGTTGTGAGAGAGGGTTCGTGTTATAGAAGCTAGAGGAGAAGGCACCTGCATTTCATTCTCGCCTGATGGAGTTTGGATGGGCTCCACTGACTGAGGCTCCCCCAGATGCATGCTCTACCTGGGTGAGGGAGTTCTATGCCATCCTCCCTACTGTCCACTAGGATGACTCTTACTCTGTCATCCGAGTCCGGGGAGTTGACATCCCTTTGAATGCCACCGTCATCAATGAAGTGCTAGAGTTACCCGAGGTCTCAAATGCGGAGTTCGAGGCCAAGTTGCGGGATATGGATCTAGGTTGGTTAAGGGATAGATTGATCGAGCCAGCCAAACGGGACCAAGTCTACTGGGCTACAACAGAGGGCATTACTAGCATAGATTGGTCACCGGATGCTAAGAGGTGGCTACACCTGGTTACTAGGAGGATCTGCCCGTTGGGAAACCCTGGCACGACAGTGACCTTGAATTTTCTCAAATTTTTGCTTTTCTTAATTAACGACAGTTTAGGTCATTACAAAGATCCTCAAATAGATAGCTAGACCATTGTTAATGAGGACAAAGTTGCCTGTTTCAATATGGGGGCGTGCTATTTTGCATGCAGCAGCATTGGTGCGCATAAGGCCAACAAGTTATCATGAATTCTCTCCATTACAGTTTGTTTTTGGTCATGAGCCAAATATTTCCCATCTTAGAATTTTTGGGTGCGCGGTATACGTTCCAATTGCCCCACCACTACGCACAAAGATAGGTCCCCTAAGAAGGTTGGGGTGTATGTTAGGTATGAATCTCCTTGTATTATCAAATATTTGGAACCTATGACAGGAGATATATTTTCGGCAAGGTTTGTAGATTATCATTTTGATGAATCAGTATACCCAACATTAGGGGGAGAACGTAAGCAGTTGGAAAAACAAATAGATTGGTACTCATTATCCCTATATCATTTAGATCCTCGAATAAATCAATGTGAGCAAGAGGTTAAAAAGATGATTTATTTGCAAAATGTTGCAAATCAACTGCCAGATGCATTTACTAACCTTCCAAGGGTTACTAAATCTTATATTCCAACTGCAAATGCTCCAGTTCGAGTTGATGTCCCGGTAGGACAAATTGTTAAAGCAAATGAGTCTAAACCACGTTTAAAACGTGGTAGGCCAATGGGTTAAAAGGATAAAAATCCTTGAAAAAGAAAAGAAACAAATGATCATGAAGATCATACCATGGAGGAAATTGCTCAAGAAGAGCCCTGAGACATAACAAATGATAAGACCACGAAGAAGGTCCAAATAACTGAAAATAATGAGAATGAAGAAATCTCAATAAGTTATGTCTCGATGAGAAAAATGTGGAATTGAAATAGTATTGTGGTAGACAATATTTTTGCTTATAATGTTGATGTTGAAATAATGCAATAAGGTGAGGATTTTGATCCAAAATTTGTCAATGAATGCAGACAGAGAAATGATTGGCCAAAATAGAAGGAAGCAATTCAAGCAGAATTGACTTCACTTGAAAAACATGAAGTTTTTGGACCAATAGTACGAACACTTGAAGGTGTCAAGCCAGTGGGGTACAAATGGGTTTTTTGTGCAAAATCGAAATAAAAAAAGTGAAGTCGTAAGATATAAAGCATGACTTGTGGCACAAGGTTTTTTGCAAAGGCATGTCATTGATTATGTGGAGACATATTCTCCTGTGGTGGATGCAATTACCTTCAGGTATCTAATAAATCTGGCAGTTCATGAAAAGCTTGAAATGTGTCTAATGGATGTTGTCACAACCTATTTATATGGCTCATTGGACCACGATATTTTCATGAAAGTTCCTGAAGCATACAATGTGCCTGAAGCATATAAAAATTAACAAGAAAATTGTTCGATAAGGCTTCATAAATCCTTATATTGATTGAAATAATCAGGACGAATGTGGTACAATCATCTTAGACATTTTTTGCTAAAGAAAGGGTACAAAAATGACCCTATTTGTCTTTGTGTTTTTATAAAAAGGTATGTTTGATTTTGTTATAATAGCTATGTATGTTGATGATTTAAATATCATTGGCACTCCTAAAGAGCTTTCAAAAGTTGTTGAGTGTTTAACGAAAGAATTTGAAATGAAAGATCTTGGTAAGACAAAATTTTGTCTTGGCCTACAAATTGAGCATTTGAAAAATGTAATATTTGTCCATCAATAAGCATACACAGAAAAGATTTTAAAGCGATTTTACATAGATAAATCACATCCATTGAGTACCCCGATGGTTGTGAGATCGCTTGACATACATAAAGATCCATTTCGACATCAAGAAAATGATGAAGAGCTTCTTGGAAATGAAACTTTATTTCTTAGTGCCATTGGGGCGCTTATCTTGCTAATAATACTCGACCAGATATTGTTGTGCAATAAGTTTATTGGCAAGATTCATCTCGTCCCCAACAAAGAGACATTGAAATGGAGTCAAACATATATTCAGATATCTTCAGGGAACCATTGATATGGAATTATTTTATTCTAATAAATCCAAGTCAGAAATGATTGGTTATACAGATGCTGGATATTTGTCTGATCCACATAAAGCTCGATCTCAGATAGGCTATTTATTTACATATAGAAGCACAACTATATCTTGGCGTTCAATGAAGAAAACATTAGCTGCTATTTCTTTAAATCATTCAAAAATAATAGTCATCCATGAAGCAAGTCGGGAATGTGTTTGGTTGAGATCAATGCCTCAATATATTGAAGAAATGTGTGGTTTTCTTATGGAAAAAGATATTCCAACTACATTGTACGAAGACAATGCTGCATGTATAGCTTAGCTGAAGGGAGGATATATTAAAGGAGATAGAACAAAACACATTTCACCAAAAAAAAATTTCACTCATGATCTTGAGAAGGAAGGTGAAATAAATGTTCAACAATTTCGCTCAGTTGATAATTTAGCAGATCTGTTCATTAAAGCATTATCAACCTCAACATTTGAAAAGTTGGTATTCAAGATTGGAATGCATCGTCTCTAAGAAATTAAATGATGTTTTCAACAGGGGGAGTAATCTACGCGCTGCACTCTTTTTCGCTTGGCCTAGGTTATATCCTAATGGGTTTTCCTGGCAAGGTTTTTAACGAGGCAACAAACAAAGCGTATTACAAGATATGTGTACTCTTTTGTCCTTCACTAAGATTATTTTCCCCACAGGGTTTTTCTTAGTAAGGTTTTAACGAGACATATTATTTATCAATGGTCATCCAAGGGGGAGTGTTGTAAGTCATTTTGGTGATTAAATGGATGACCATAACTCCTTGGTTAATTTCCCTCCTTTATGAGTAGTAATGTTGTTGATAATGTGGTCAAATGGATGACCATAACTCCTAGGTTAATTTCATCCTTTATTGGTAGTAATGTTGTTGATAATATGGTTAATTGGATGACCATAACTCTTAGCTTTATTTCCTCCTTAATGGGTAGTAATTCTCAAGGTTTAATGTAATGTTTATGACACCCTTTGGTACTCCTCAATGTAATCCTATAAATAGTGGTGTTGAGAATAATGTTGGATACACTTGAAAAGAAAGAAAGTTATCTTATATTGTTCTTCTTGTCTTCCTCTTTATATTGTTCTTTTGTTCATAAGTTTTATAACAAGGAGTTTTAAAACTTCCCATTACACTCCTACTTCTAAACATATTGAAGAACTTTTAAATTAAAATTTTTTATTTTAAAAACCCCACGTATGGAAGTTTCTATTAAAATTTATCATTTAAATATTATTTAATATTTTAAGATTTATTTCAGATTTTTTTTTGCATTTTAAAATAAATATTTTTTAATAAGATATAACCTATTATCTAAAAAAACAGAACTACTGATGATGTTGATGATGATGATGATGATATAATAATAATAATAATCCAAGTATAATGTTTTTATAAACATAATTTAATGATTTCTAAGTTTATTATTATTATTATTATTATTATTATTTATTTATTTATTTTTACAGATTTTCAACCTTAGTACAAGATAAATGAGGGATTGTCTCTATCAGTACTATCATAAACATAGAAGACATTAAGTTATGTTTTCATAATATTACTTTTAAAGGACAATCAAATTTCAAAATTGAAAAATAATTTTATGAGAAATAAAATTTAAACTTTTGAATTTAAGATATATAATATTTATCTATAGCTAGCTAGCGTTGAATTCTATCTTGAACAATATCACTATTATAAGTCATTTAGCAAATTTAAGACTATTCACAATATATATAACAACATCAAATTAAGCTGAAAATTGTGATTTTAAAATATACGATAAGTTTTAAATTTTTACTTTTTTAAATTGAATTCAAAGATAACTATAATTTACACATAGTATGCTTTATTGGATAAAATTCAAATAAACAACCTCTCCTTCATATCCATATGTTTTCTGATACAATTCAAATTAAAATTTAATATATCTCTACATACATTGATTAAATCTAATATAGCGGTTGTACTAATTAAGATTATTTTTACCTTTATATCAATTTTCTATTATACTTTACACAAATTAATACATTAAAATAATATTTTGAATCTTTTAATTTTGAATAAAACATATATATAGAATGTTTCAACATGTTATTTAGTCTTATGATATCAAATATTTCATATGGAGGTTAGAATTGATAAATTAACATAATTTTTTTATTCAAAAAAGAATAAATTATATATATATATATATTATATTATATTATATTATATTACAATAAATTAAATTGTGTACTAATAATGTAAATTTATTATTGCTCAAATACACAAGTTAATGATTTGTATTATTATATTGCTATTATAATAAATTAAATATATTATTAAGTGCATTATACATTTTATTAGTTATTTTTAATCATAAAATTATTACATTTTAAATCATCCTTGCAACGCGCAGGCACGCATACTAGTAATAAATTATGATTTTGAAAAAAAAAACCAGAAATAAGTTAGAACAGTTTTAAAAATAAATTATCTTAAATACATAATATAAAAAAATAATATTATTCAAAATTTTACTTCTCCTAAATTTCCCCTAAAATCTACTGCTTTAATTGAAACCCTTTTTAAAATTAATGTTAGACCAGTTTTAAAAATAAATTGCTATTAAGATAAGATTTAACTGTTAACAACTTCCTTCCACGTTTGAAGATATACACAGGGCCGTCTTAACCACTAGGCCACTAAAGCCATCGCTTGGGCCCCCATATTTTTGGGGGCCCCCATTTGAAAAAAAAAAAAATTCTTATATATACTCAATTTTGTTTTTATATATATACTTGTAAAAAGAAAAAAAATTAAAAAGGTGCAAGAAGTGAAAAAAAAACGTGCAAGCATAAAACTAAAAAAGAAAAAGGTAAAAGTACGTTAGTTTTTACTTTTTAATTAAGGAATGGAACAATTTTTGGGAATACTAAACGTGTGCAAGAATATAAAATAAAAAGAAAAGGTAAAGTGACGTTAGTTTTAATTAGGGTCTAGGGAATGGGACAATTTTTGGGAATAATTTCCTAGCTTCCTTATTTATCTCCCAAGATTTTAACCATTTATTATTATATACCTTAATACTCATCTTTTTTATTCTCTATTTTATTATTTTAATTCTCAATATTGAACTCTCTCCTACAAAATCTTTTGATTTACTGTTGCTTAATGCTTACAAGTTACAAGTTATAAAAGAACAAAATTTGCTTTCGGGTGTCTTCTTCAAATTTCAAGAAGTGCAACAAGCAATCATTATATTGAAGGTGTCAAGAAACACACCACTATTTTGATATTGTTATATCAACTTATCAAATCCGCGAGTCAGGTTTTATTATTCTAACTTTAATTTATAGTTTTTCTTAAAAATTGTTATTGTTGATATTCTTAGTTCATAAGCATATATATTCTTGTTTTAGTTATTATTACAATTTATTCAATTTAATTATGTCAACTAGAAAATATGATTCCGATTTTACAAAAAGAGAAAACTTGAAGAATTAAATAAATCCCAAAAAGGAGCCCTTGATAGATTTATAACAAATAATAAAAATTCTGAATCAAAAAATATTGGAGGATGTTCTTCAAATGAACAAGTCACTAATCGAATTGAGTTAGATGATAATAACA
>JAJOOR010014107.1:0-38810 GCA_036250505.1 Solanum acaule | reverse complement strand
TGCCTTCCCCCCCCCCCCCCCCCCAAATGAGCCCATCTGCCTAAAATGGGACCCATTGTAGCTACCCTCATAGTTGGCTCTATTATCGCTGCCCCCTTGGGCCTTACGATGGAGCTCCTCAATAGTGTGGGCATGATAAAAAAACATCCAGAAAAGAAAGACCATAGAGACCATAAACTAAGTCTCAGTCGGAAGTTGAAGCTGAAGCCTCAACCCACAAACAAAACACCGAACTCTGTCCTTCTCAGTAGGTAGAATCATGGTGGCCGGATGAAAGAGCTCATGAAACTTTGTCTCATACTCTGACACTATCATGAAGCCTTGCTCCAACCTAGAGAACTGATCCCAGAGGTAATCTCTAAGGCTGCGAGGGATAAACCAGGCCAAGACGGCCTCAGAAAACTCGGTCCAGGTGACTGGAGGGGAATCAGCTAGTGTGGTCTCGATAAATGTACACCACCAGGCTAGCCCATCCAATTTATATGCAGTGATGTCGCCCATCTCGACTCCACAAGACCCGAAGTATACAACCTCTCTCGGCAAGTGGTCAGAAATTTGTGGGCATCCTCACCCACAGCCTTAGAAAACCTCGAAGGTGAAAGCCTCAAACACTCTGAGCATATTCTGCTCCTCTAGCGGCATAGCTCATGTCGCGATCACGGGCTGGGAACCCAGGTGGTACATGGGACCTGTGTGCCTCTACTATAGGCTAATCCTACTAGTTGGTGCTGGCACACGTGCCAGTACTGGTGCTGGAGCAAGTTCTTGTGTTGATGCTGGAGCCTGTTGCATGCCACCGAGCATAGTAAAAGGTTGGGCAATAGCTACCTAAACATTCGGCGCCATAGTCGGTCTAGGTGGCTGGGTTGGTCCTGACCCCACTAGCTGATCGAAAACACGGGCTGCTGGAGGATCTATTGCGGGCTCCGGACCCCGCTCTATATTTGGGTGGTGTTGCACCCCTACAGGCAAAGGAGGTCTACCCATACCCTGAGCCGCCATATGGCACATACGAGCCATTCTGTGAAAAGGGTGAAACAAGTGAGATTCAAAAAACCTATAACACACACACTACATGAATAAGATACAAGAGAGAAGAATTCCTAAAGACACCCAGTAGCCTCACAAAGATAGGATACGGACAATCCGGTACCGATATGTAGGACTCTACCAGGTATTAGCTTTGTAAAAGTGAGACAACTGAACTTGGGGCTCTGATACCAACTTGTCACGACCCGATCCCTCAAGTCATGATGGCTCCTACCATAACCCGCTAATAGGTAAGTCAACCCGTACCTAGAACATGAGTAATAGGCATAAGGGCAAAACTAAACAGGAAATAATATTAACAATAAGAAAAGACATAAAGGGAAAGCAAACCAAAAGCTATATATAATGGAAACCCTCCTAGAACCTGGAAGTCACGAGTACAGAGCTATCTAGTAAGAAAAAATACAAGTCCCAAAAGTGGACCACAACAAGTCATCTCAAAGGCGAAAGCCAAGCTAACATATGTACAGAAGCAGACAGGCTTATCCAGGATGCCAAGTGATCACCCTTGTCTTCGATATCCACAAAATGTAAAAGATGGCACGAACGATCACCCGATAATAGCTATTACTAGGACCTGCATCATGAAAAAGATACAGAGTGCAGCATAAGTACCAAAACAAGGTGCTCAGTAGGCATCAAAGGTCGACTGAGCAAGAAAGGTAAAGACAATCAGAAAAGATAGAATCTAGACACAAACAAAGGTCAAAGCGGGAAATAAAGAAGGCACACGAGAATATAGAAAGTAAATCTAAGTACAACTAAACTAAACCTAATTAGAGCCTCATAAGCCTAGAAGGTACACTAGTGCGCAAGTTTAAATAAAACCCGAACGAACCCCCACAAGCCCGATAGGTACAAAGAATAGCTAAGACTAGATGAATAAGATACTCAAACCGAAGTCCAAAAGAAGTAAACCGGGCCTCGAACTCACAATGATAGGATCTAGGCTTCGAACCCAAAGTGGTCGAATTTAGGCCTTGAACCCAATATGGTAGAATCTAGGCCTCGAACCCAAAGCATTAGTCTCAAGCTGGAAATAACAGCCTCGAACCATAAAACGTCAACCTCGACAGTAAAACGTCAACCTCGAACTGGAAATAGCGGCTTCAAACCCTATATAATCATTGCAACCAACTTACTCGTAACCCAACTAACAAAAGTGCCAAGCGCGTTTCCATTCCAAGGAGAATCCCAAGTCAAGTCAAGTCAAGTCACAGTGGGACGCCACCCACCCAAAGGTATCAACAGAAGGCTCACAGCCTAGTACAACTCAATTTCAAATCGTCGCGATAGCATATACCTCCGATAATGCCTCGAAACCGTAGAAATAAGGAAATAGAGGATAAAGGATCTAATAAGCCATGAATTTGCCTAAACTAAGGCTCATACTATAGACTCAAGTCTACTATTCCAGTCTATAAAGATCTAGTCTGTCCGAAACGATGTCAGAGACAAAGCAAGCCACAAGATTCAATAGTCTAAGGCAACACTAGCCTATCCTAGGCTAAGGCCAAACATGCATCAGAAAAAAAAAAACTCAAGTAGTTTCACATAGTATGCAAGTCACACAACCAACCCTACTAGCCTGGTGCTACCCTCAATACAGTAGTAATCAACCCTAATCATGGTTTCTAAGAGGAAAAACATAAATAAACACATCCCCAGTTCACACTAATCATCATGAATTTACACATTCATGCTCTATCTAAATAGAAAGGAGTTTGTAGCCTACCTGTAAGCCGACTGCGCACTCCAAATCACAAGGCTGAAGGTTTTCCCTTCTGAACATCCTCTGAACGCTGTCACACTATCAAAAATAGGATCATAACATCAATATGGTCGTTTAGGTACCAAAATCATCCAAAATAAAGTCGGACCAACTTTTAGAGTCAAACAGGGATTGTGGGATCCACATGGAATTTATAGAATTTACTCATTCAAAAGGTCCTAAACTACGCCTTGAACTTGTGTTCCAAAATTGGACACAATACGAGGCTTGGAAGCAGCCACAATAATAACATGCAATAAAAACCCACTTCAAGCAAAATTAAAGAGAGGGCAGCAACTAAATCAATAAATTCACCTTAAACGGGGGTTCCTCAATAGATTTTAATCACAAAATCAAGTGGCCACGCTCTTAACGATCACACAGGACTTTGAATCACTCAAATCAAAGCTTGTTGAGGGAGAAATTACCTTTTGAAAAAAAAGGAATAAGGCTGCAAAATTCGCTATATAAATAAATGAGATATGATTGCTAAAAGTTAAATTTTGGTCATTAAAAGTCTGATTTCTAGTCGCTAAAAGCCTGCACCAGATATCAGCACTTCAGCTAGTTTGCTTAAACTCCGAATTCGGAGCAATTCTCCGACGGGTGCTCCAAATTTGTCTGGAACCCCGTGTATGCAAACGAGATATGCAGTCCTACCAAATTTGATACTCCAGACTCAACGAAACAGTTAATATTCCCATATGAGGTCATTCTCGACAAAAAATGGTTCCCACACCCAAACTCCATTTAAGCTAAAATCTATGATTGGGCTCAGAATTATCTTGGAAGCCTCGGAATCAAAAATATTGGTCGTTCTAGACCAAATTCAACATTCTAGAGCTAACCGTGCTAGCGAAATTCTCATCCGAGATCATATACTCAGAATGTTGACTAAAGTCAAACTTAGGTCTTAACTTGAAAGTTAAAATGCCTAATTGCACAAACTCGCACTGAATGCTTCAGGAGTCATGCCAACTATGGTACTAGACAAAAAAGACCCTTCTGAATCTGATGGAATCGTCAAAACTGGATTTTGAGGTCATCTTCTTAAACTTTTGATCAAAACTGATCATTCAAGGTTTAAAAGCTCTAAAACACTAAAACTCACATAAAAACTAACCAAACGACCCAAGAAGTCATAAATGAGTTGGGGTCGCAACAGGAAATCTCTAAACGACAAACATGAGGCAAAAACACATAAATGACCTTAAGGTCATTACAATCATGCTTGTTTTCGTGCTTAAAAACCATAAGGGTTTGAATGACCATAAAATCATACTAAATCAGTACCATAAGGTTTCAAAACCAAAGTGAAACAATGAAAACGTAGCTTATTGAAGAAAGATCATAATTTCATTGAAAAAAACTAGATTTTATGAAAATCTAAGTTTCACTTCTAACAATCTTATAAAATTCTTAAGAATCAAAATACTTTAGGCTTGAGAGTGAATGGATACTCTCATTGAATCCTTACACACCTGAGAGATTGAGATTTGAAAGAAGAATTAACTTGAAAAACTTGAAACCCTAGATTTTGCCTTGCTTACGGTAGTTTTGGAGTTTGAGAGAGTTACAAGTATAGAAACTAAGTCTTGAGCGTGAAAACTATTTTAGGGTATGTGTAATATCATAGATTAGACTTAGAAAAAGTGAGAAAATACAGAATAAACCTCAATTAAAAAGTTGTCGAAACCTTCTACGAGGCAATCTACGGTCTGTGGTATGATTTGCGGGTCTTAGATCCCATCCGTGCAAGTGAGGGAGATTCTGAAGTTCACTCTATGGACTCAAATTATGGCCTATAATTGGGTTTACAACTCGTAATCAGATCCGTGCAAATCAGGCCCAAAAACAGGATTTAAGACTTCATTTTACGGGCCCAAATTACGGCCCATAAATGCTTTTACGACCTATAACTGGGTTCGTAAGAACCAGACCAAAAAATGATTTTAAAAGTTTTTTCACGAGTTGACAGTACGGGACGTACTTCAATTTACGACCCGTAAATTCGTAGTTCTCTGACTCTGAAAACTCTGTTGTGGTAGTATCTGGTAAAATGGTCATAACTTTTTACTCTGAACTTGAAATGATGCAAATTTGGTGGCTTTAGAAAAAAGGTTCATGGACCTTTCATTTGAAGGGTGGTTCACCTAATGAACTATATGCTAAGAGATATGGTCATTTGAATTTGATCCTTGAATGAACTAATGCAAAAAACTTAGCCGATAGGAAAGTTCTGAACTCGACTTAGTACTAAAGGTGTTTTATGACTCTACACACCTTTCAATACACTTCCCACACATATGAATGAACCTTAAAACATAAGCACAAGTAGGACATCATCCGGTTCAAGCTTACATACTTACGACGAAAGATTTTGATTCTAAGAATAGAGTTGCGAGGTGTTACAATCACTCCCACGTTCATCGCCCAAAATACTTTCTAGTTAGTTTAGAATTGACCATGATGGTATCACTTTTCATCAACATGTCCTTGATACCTAATAGAGATGGAGTATCATTGGGGTTTTGGTAGCTCGCTGGGATTTTGGTGATGAGGAGAAGAGCAGCAAGGAACGAAGACTTTGCCACTGGTTTGGTGGGGTTTTCGACGGAGATGGCGGTTTCATGGTTGTGAGGAGATGAGCAGCAAGGTGGCCCCAGTCTCTGGCCAAAGAGGAGAGAGACGAAGGGGAGAGAAGGAAAAATAGTGGTCAAAATATGTATCTAATAAAATATACACATGTATCTAATGAAAAGTTCATGTATCTAATAAAATGTTTATGTATCTAAGTTAAGATTATGTGTATCAAGATCTCTAATGCTCAAAAAAAATAAGAAATTCAAAATATATATTTTTTTGGAGAAGAAATTCAAGGAAGAAAGGGTGAAAAGATTTCTAATGCTTGAAAAATGGGAAGAATTTTGAATTTTTTGAATTCTTTTGGATCAGTGATGCGCAAATACTTATACGTGTGATTTGCTCCTAAATTGATGTGTTTCAGTTACATTCCATATTTTGATACACATAATTAGATATATCTATTTAGCATGTATCCGAGATAAATGTATCTAGACGTGGTATATATATGTATCTGAGGACCAAATTATGGCAAGAAATTGTAATATTAAAAACTCACGAAAAAGCAAGTAATTAACCCCTAAACTAGTAGAATTTGAGTTGTTTGCCAATAAAGTTCCCCAACATTTCACTCGATCCAATAATCCTAACTAAATCAATCTCCTTCATCAATTCTAGCTCATAAACCCTTACAGATCCAACTTTTCACAACATAATATGGCGCGATTACTAGATGATTGAAGGAAGTCATACATATGTATGTGAGTCATCAGTTTAAATATAAGCATGGAAGGTATAATGTCATTTTCCAAATAGTTTTAAGAATGTAAGACTCACCGCCACGATCTATGTGTAGGCTAGTGATATCACTAAATCATTGGCTTCACTTTTATTATTAATGTATTGAAAAAGACCCTCACGTTCTCCACATATTATCTATACAATACCCTGCCCTCATCTCACTTCCAACTTTTCTTCTCATTAAAAGTGTTCCATAGAAATGATAGTAACAGATGACAGTTAACCCTTTTCTCAATGATTGTCTCATTATTGCTGTTATGTATATATAGTGTTATTTTAAAGCCTCTCAAAGGTTGCATCATTTTGTCCATAATTAATTAAACCAAGTCTTCTTAGTTGAGTTGTACTTGGTCCATATTGTGGACAAGTGACCAATACTTCTCCATTTCATTTTGTATGACAGTATTTAATTGAACGCAAAATTTTAAACATATTTTCAAATTTGTAATATTTAACTTAACATGTTATGATATTTTCGTAACTATAAGAACATATCAATAGGAGTGAAATAAGAAATTTAATCTTAAGGAATTACAAAGTATAAGATCGGTGTCATTTTTTTTAACAAATTACACCTAAAAAGTGACAAACTAAAGTTGTCTCTGTGTGACCTATAGGTCATAGGTTGTCTACACCATACCCCTGGGTTGCAGTCCTTACCGGAACCCTACGTGAACACGAGATGTTTTGTTCACTGAAATACCCTTTTTGACATTAAAAAAAGATGCAGAGGGATTGAAGTATAATTAAATTACTAGTTGGAGCAAACAAAGCTAAGTCTTCATTTGTGTTGGTCTAAATATGTGCCTCTATGCCTCAACCATATTGAGCTCTCTATGATCAGTTAATAACATAGAAGAACTCCATTAATTTCCCTACAGGCTCTTAGTTATAATAAGAATATGGAGCCTGTATTTGAAGATGAATGGAGTGGAATGTATTCCACTGATCAGGAGGCTGATTTCATGGCTCAGTTGCTTTGGCAGCCTAATAACATTGACAATATTACTACTCCTTCTATGTATTTTTCTAGTTATAATGGTTGGAGTAGTTCTCAGTTTTCCCTTCCAAGTCATGAAAGCTACTACCAGAGTCATGTTCGATCAATCTTGACGAGAAATGAAAGTTCAATAACAAAGGAATATGGTATGGTTGAAGGTGAAAACACAAGTTCACCCTCTCAGGTGGTTGCTAATTACAATTCAATTGAAGTGGATGACTTCCTCAACCAAGATGTGAGCAATGATAGCATGGAGTCTGGTGAAAACACGGCTAAAGTACTGGATAGTCCACCAGAGAGCTCTAAGAAAAAGAGATCGTGCAAGCTGCTAGGGGATGTGAGTATTATCATGTGAACTGTTATTTCATGTTTTCATCTGATCTTGCTTTCTTATATAGGTCCCAAAGAACAAGAGAAGCGTAAAGCCGAAAAAGACTAGTGAGATGGATGGGGAAAACAAGGCAGCACTTCAGAGGCAGAACTCGATAAGTTGCTGCTCAGAAGATGAATCTATTAATGTACCTAAATCAAGAGCTAGCAGAGGCTCAGCAACTGACTCCCAGAGCTTGTATGCTAGGGTATTTAACTGTGTATTAATCGCCTACTTTTGCTTGTTTTCTCCATCATCTAGTATATGTGATCAATAGAATATTTTCTTTCCTCTTTACAGAAAAGAAGAGAGAAAATCAATCAAAGATTAAGGATTTTGCAGAGTCTAGTCCCTAATGGAACCAAGGTAAGTGTAGTCAGTCACTAAAACAGCATCAAAGATCATGTTATCTGCTTAGAGAATTTGAACCTGAAAGGTCAACATATTTGACAACAGGTTGATATTAGCACCATGCTTGAAGAGGCAGTCCAGTATGTCAAATTTTTGCAACTCCAAATCAAGGTAAGGTTTATCATCCCTTTCGCGAACTAGGATTTCAGTCATTGAAAAAACCAACTCTAAGTTAGGGATTCTCTTAGCCTTAACGCAGACTTGCATTTTCACGTACAGAGAGCAGAACAACACGAGTGGGATAAAAGAAGTGAAAGCAGTATATTAAATAGTCAAAATGACGCCATGGCTATCTAAAAACTAATGATACCAATTATGTTCATTGCTTCTCAGGAGATAATTTTAATTAATATGGGGCTTAATTTTTTGTTTGGGTGTCTACAGCTTTTGAGCTCTGATGACCTATGGATGTATGCTCCCATTGCATACAACGGAATGGACATTGGCCTAGATCTGAAGATAGGCCCTCCAAAATCATCATGTTGAAAATCTCACAAGACATGGTGGTCTTATCGTACATTAGTAAATTGATCGATGAGAGAATTATCATACAGGGAGATAGAGAATTATTGTCGTTTTGTAATGGTGTCTAATAAAGACTCAACCTATCGACTGGTTGTATTATCATCTTATCCATGAGAGACTAATCATTCATCTCTGACTGAATATCTCAACATGATGAAGGAGCTGGTTTTTAAGTGTATACTTTATAGCATTTCTTAGGTTGTCATAAGGTGTTAATTATATACATACTGAATTATGGAAATCAGAAAGAAATCAAGTGTAATCATAAATGATCTATAATTTGTTCTGGTATTTACATCTCTTGCTGATACTAATCCATGAGACTAAGTTTGCAGCAAAAATGGTCCACGGATCGGTTTAAATTGTTCTGATATAAATATACTTCAAAGTTTAAACCCAGAAAAGCAAAGACGGAAATGCTCATAATCATGGACCAATCGGTATCTGTATTGCACATTTACGTGGAGTTATATTTACAAGATGTCTGTGCAGACAACAATGTTAAGATACACTAAGAAATACAAGTATTCAGGAGAGTGGAAATGAAAAAAAATAAAAAAAATGATGCACAAATCATCTCTTAGAGAAGATCTATGCATGTATACATTTTCACTCTCATGTTTTATACGTAGCAATTACTGTGCTTATATCTAAATTTTGTGGCTTCAATATACACTCTTCAAGTTTGATATCACCCGGTATTCAACTGCTACTTCCAAAAGCCATAGCAGTTCTCTCAACATGCTTCAGTAAGATCCCATATATTTTGTTCCTTACCCTTTGACAAATTTCAATTTCTGAGTCATCCAAGCTCCCATCTTTACGAGCATTCGCCTCCTTGTTGATTATCACATCTAACCAATCATTGACTCTCTTCACCTTATACATCATTCCTGCAATTTGCCTATCTACTACCATTGAAGAGGCTTTTATTTCAACCTCATCTAGGTACTTCTCTACATGTCCCAAAAACAATTTTCTACACTCGTTCTGCAACAAAGAAGCTAGGACAGTGGCTGTAGGCATTGTGCTTCCCCTAGTCCATTCAGGTTGTTCATCTTTGTCAGACGACAATAAGAAGGGAATCTCATCATTGTTCCTATGTGATTTGATAATATATGACCCTTTAGGTTTGGTACTTCGATTTGATATGCTTGACTTCTTCGGCATATTGGTGACAGCCATAGTGTTATGGATTGGATTGAGAGTGGTGGAGCATGGTGAAAGATCAAGAGCCACAGCAGATTTTATCCACATGGATGGATTTTTCTTTCTCTGAACTGCAATGGTCAATGCTTCCTTAACTGAACTGCTGTTATAAGTCGAATGATCAGCTTCTCCTGAAGTTCCAAGTGGACTTATATTTGTAAGAGACTGCAATATTAATCGCGTCTGAGCCATGTCATCTTGAAGATCAAAAAATTTATCAACATGAGGCTGGAGATCATCTTGTTCAGCTAAATGGAACTCTGAGAACTTGCTGGAGAAAGGAATATATATGGGCCATCAGAATGGAATAACAGCGAAAAGGAAAAGAAAGTAACACAGGACACTTAAAACAATAAGACGATACATTGTATTAAATTTTTTATTTTTTATTTTGATGACAAGGAAAACCCGCAGTCGCTACCCTTTGGGTGCACACAGGGTAAAATCCCCGCTCCTATGCTATAGCTCGCAAACCACACAAGAGAGGTAACCCGCACTAGGCAAGCCAAGTGCGACGAGATCGACCCAGAAGGCAAACCCCTTGCTTTCGCTGGCAAGGAGTTTCGAACTTGAGACCTCCAACATGGAAGTCCCTAGCCTAAACTACTGGTAGCTTCTGCAGATTATTGAGAATGCACTTAAGAAATATTTCAGCTCATGAGCAGAAAGATTAACTATCAAAAATAGAACCTTATTTCTTCCGTATAAGATAGTGACAGCTAATTTTATGCTGAGATTCTCACCACAACTATGTCATGTGCTTTAAAATTGTTTCATCTCTGGCATGGCAACTGCCAATAAAGTCCCTATATTGTGTCTCTGGGTATTAAGGCATTTCAAGGAACTCCACTCGGTTAATTCTTTTCTACCAGGGGCTACCTCTATCTCTACCCTTGTGTCTTTTCCTGTTTAGAAAAATGGTACAATACTACACTGCATGATCTTACTAGCGTAAACAACCATGATAATCTCTACTGAAGCAGGATATGTAGTTTGAAACAATCTAGACGCTGTTCTTCAATGATGATCATCACTTGCCAATGATGCTGGTCTATGACTGGTATAGATTTTATTTCGACATGGATGTCTAATATTATTGTAACAATTCCTTACTTGTGAAGATTGTGCTATGGATCATTAAAAGACAACCCCCGAATGATATATCAAGATGTAACTTGAAACTAATAACTATCTCTTTTAGCTTCACCTAGACAGTTTCTAGAGTTTAAGATCCTACTTTCTATTATTACAACCCAGGCCTATATATAGGCCATGATAAGCAATAGGGACAAAACAAAATCAAGAATAATGCAAAGTGTTCACAACAGAGCCCTGAGACCTCATATCATACAAAAACTATCAGTCAACCGATTGAAACAAGAAGACGCAAGAAAATGAGAGAATTATCAGGAAATTTTCTACTTAGTCCACCTGAACTCATCTTGAATAAAGTAAGATTTGTATCAGAAAGCGCACCTTAAGGAATTGAGC
This sequence comes from Solanum acaule, assembly GCA_036250505.1. Lineage (NCBI taxonomy): Eukaryota > Viridiplantae > Streptophyta > Magnoliopsida > Solanales > Solanaceae > Solanum > Solanum acaule. The sequence continues at coordinate 27,599 of JAJOOR010014107.1, read as the reverse complement.
AACCTCTCGGCTGCACACGCTTCTTGCAAAGCATCAGTAGCTGCAACCAGAGCAGTGTCTCTTTGCTTTACAACCTCCTGAAGCACAAGGAAAAATCACAAACGTCAGTACCAATTTAAATCACTCAACTATTCATGCAAGTAGTACAATGAAAGTAACTTTTTGCTTGAACTCATTACCTTTCCAAGCTTCACCAAGCTTGAGGGCAGTGAGTCCCACGATATACCAGTTTCTGCCCCTCGCCTGTCATTAGCTAAGCGGTCAATTGGATGTGAGGCTTGCTCACAATTTATCTTAGAGAAAGAAGTTTTGTCCTTGGTGGAACTCTTCATTTTCTTTGCAGAGCCAACTTCTCTTCTTCTTGCTATTGAATTTGAATTGTCATCGGAGCTATCATACCTTACAGAACGAACTGATGAAACCTGTCTATATAAAGTGAATAAGGATAAACTTGAAGGAAAAACCACAAATAAATATGGTATGCTAAAATAGTTAAACATGAAAATTAGCTCAAAATATGCTTAATAAACAGAAAAGAGTAGTATAGCCATTGGGAACAATATAATAAATTTTGTGGCGTGAAAACGTGATACCTAGTATCAATTGAAAACAGGATGTAACAGTCTACAAGTATGTAAATAAAATGCATCTCTGTCTAAAGTCCATGTTGGTCCCTACTCACTCCGAATAGCTGCAGATCGTACACAAACATGCATCAATTACGATTTTGTCGTATAAATGCCAAGACTCAATCAACATAGCATGCTTACTTATCACTATTACATATTTTTACTTGACTTAGATTTTAGTTGCGTAAATCTGTACAGAAACCTTAGCCATGCTTTGATATAAGCCAATTTCCAAATTTCAGTTCAAGCAAAACCATGCTAGTTTTTTTGCTAAAACTTTCACCCCAGTTTAGAAAATGCATTGATAGTACAAACCTTGAGTAAGAACCCCATAATAGATAAATATAGACTTTAAATTATCACAGCAATATTGGAACAATTAACATGAAGGAAAGCAAATTTGATATTTAGCACTCACAGTTAAACTGTGACTACGAGCTGGTCTCTTATCGTGCTTGACAACTGAAGAATCGAAGATTTCTTTAACTTCCAAAATCTCTGACTCATTCCAACTTCTTCTCTTTGAATTATGAGACGAAAATGAGAGCAATGACAATATGCTTTCTGTATCACTATCAACATCAAAAGATCTTTTCTTTCTCTTTTGTAGTTCCCTAAAAAGATCAGAATTTCTCCTTTCACTGTCAGATCTTTTAGCAGTGCAATCCAAGCCCACCGTCTTCTCACCTGAACGAACTTTTGAAGCACTCAGAGACCGAAATTTGCCTTTCGATTTTCTTTCCAAATGATCATTTTTGTTCTTCAACCCATCAGGATCAGATAATCCACTAGACAACTTTCCAGAATTCGATGGGATTTCAATAATCCTATTCTCAGAAATAACAGTTTTTTCAATAATACAATCAGAATTAGATGCCTGAAGAATGTTCATTACATTCGCAACGGAATCAATATCTTGAGGGGTTCCCTCACATGGGCGCCTACCAGGTAGAGGCGTTACGCCTTTTATCAACGGAAAAGGATGAGCATCCTCCAATTTCTGTACATAAATGAATTGACCCAATTTCAATTGGTTTGCAAGAATCATCTCATTTTGCTCTTCAGGCAAAGAAACATACATTGCATGAGAAATATCTGAAACTTTTAGGTAAAATCCTCTGTTAGGCCAAAGATCACCTTCTTCAAGAACAGGAATAATGCTTCTAATTTGCAACAATATGGTTTTTCCATTTTCCTCGGAATCGGAGGCATTACCCCCAATTTTCATATCTTCAAGAAACTTTACAAGAACCCCAGATTTCAAAGTCGCCATGATTTTCATGTACAAAGATTGATAACAACCCACTGTCAAGGTACTAAGAAAAATCGTATTTGGGTAATAATAAGGCTATATAAAGATAAAAGAAGGTTCTCAGAAACCATTCAGATTTCAGATAAAGGATAACATGAAGCAAATTAGATGAGAAAATTTCAGGTAGCAATGTATAAATCCGATTTTGGGGGTCTTTGTGTTGACTGACTAGATGATTCCAAAGAAAATCGTTGAAGAAAACGCGTCAGCTTTGACCCCAAAGAAGGGAATGGCTATGGTAGAAAATAATGAATGATAGACATGCCATGGAAAGCGGGAGCTCAAGAGGTTTAAAAACCGTTGAAGGCTCACTTATTAGAGTTTCTTTTTTCTCTTTTCCATCTTGGCAAGTACTCCGTCCCTAATTACTTGTCCACTTTTAAATTGACACACATATTAAGAAAATAATTATTGATATAGTGAGTTTATCATTTCACCTCTATTAATTATGAAGTGGATAAATTAAAAATTTAATATTTTCAAAAGGTTCTACCTTTTTCAAAGTAATTAATTGAGGGTATAATAGGAAGAAAAAATTTATCCTTTCTTGATTTGTCAAAATGGACAATAATTAGGAACAACTATAAAATAAAAAGTGGACAAGTAAATAGGAACAGAGGTAGTATCCTCTAATGCACCTGAATCAATTTTTGGTGTATACTATACCCCACAATAACATAAACTATCTTGGGTTAAACTTCACTAAAATTGGTTTATGGGGCACAATTTGCGGTCCTCAAATTTCTTGCTTAGTTGTCGTATTCAAGTAGGACTTAGCAGTATCAATTTCCTCTTCTCAACCTTTGGACATGTGATAAGTGATGAGTCGACGATTTGGACTCATTTAGGGCTTGTTTTTAATAGAATTAGTGTCCTCAAATGCATATTTTGTCTCAATAACTGATGTAAATCCTTAATTTCAGGTATTTGGAGTTTGAGGCAAAGCATGGACACTACTTGGCAAAAAGGAACAAAACGGCTGAAAAGACGAAGAAAAGAAGGCCTGAGGATCGCCTAAACCATTGGGCAACTCGCCAAATGGCCTTAACCTCGCCCATTATTCCAGTAAGCTGAGCCCTGAAGGAAAAGATCAAGTCAGCGAAGCAGACGGTGCGTCACCGAAAAGTTTCGTAAAGCAGTACTATATCGCCCAATGATCCAGAACGTGAAGATGCCGAAGGAAAGGCGATGAAGCAGTTTAAAGGGCGGATCGCCTAGTGCATAGACGATCCCGACTAACTGCACCTAGTGATCCTTCGCAGCACATTTTTAGACAACTATAAATACTAGTTTAAATTTTTATCCTAGTATGCAATTTCAGATACAACATTTTATTTTTCTAAGTTCTAAGTTTTAGGAGACATTGTTCTTGAGCTTGAAGATTTGAAGGTTCCCAACTCCAAGAAATTGGGTGTGGGTCTTGAAGAATCTTCATCCTAGACTCGTTTAAAGTGAAAATAAATCATACCCAGTTGATGCTACTTCGATTTGGTATCATTTTCTTCCTCTTTAGCATGTCTAGTTAAAACCCAAATTCTTGGGGTGTGATTATGTGAATATGGGTTAAATTCACTATTGGGTATTGCTTATTGTTAGTCTATTTGTTGTTTATTTGTGATTTCATTTAGTAGTTGTGTTTGAACTTAATAGAATTGTAGTTGCAAATACGACTTCATCTTCATGTTTTTGGCTTGCTCGAGAGAGAGGTTCGAAAACCAAGACTACTAAATTGATAGCCGGTGGTATTGGGTCGACATAGGTTCAGCTTGAGAGAGTGAATCCTAGGCCTTCTCACACACATTCAGCTCGGGAGAGTGAATATGCTAAGGTGGAGGTTGTGCTTAAAGTGGCAACTCGGTGTTCGAGAGAAATTGAGTTGATTCGGGGTAAGTTGCTCGAGAGAGAATTTACCCCCACTAAAGTCTATCCTAGTTACAATATGCAATGATTTTCTATCAATAGCATTTACCCAATTGTCTAGTTTATCCCATATTCCTAACACATCCCAAGAATCCCGTCTCCATATTCATATCCTCTTATTTTCGTTGTTTTTAGCTATTAATTGCTACAAAACCCCCTTTTGATAATTGACATTTGTGTCAAACCCTTTAACTTATGATGTTTTTACTCGATAATGTTTTTAACTACGATTGACTAGAGCAAAATAGCACTTGACCTTTAATTCTCAGGAACCGCTCCCTTAAGACTCGACCCCAACCCATTTGGTTGGGTTATAGTACTATTGTACGATTGAGACACTTGAATTGGAAGTTGTGTCTTGATAACGCAAACATCAAAATGGCGCCGCTGCCAGGGAGTGGTGTTACTTGAGAATTTCGATTTGAGTCGAATTTCGCTTTTGTTAGTCATAGTTTACTTACCTAATTTGTAGTTTTGTTTTGTTTGTTTGTGTAAATATTTCAGGAAGTATGAGTGTGAACGGTAGCAATGGTAGCCAAGTAGGCCATCAAGATGACATCGAAAACCTTAACGATGTAAATGAGCCTCATGCTAATGACCCCTATCTCATGGGTGGTATTGGTGTCACTCGCTTGCCTCCGAGCTAAGGGAATGTTGTATTCCACATCACGAGTAGTATGTTGCAACTCTTGCAACTAAAGGGGCTTTTCAGTGGATTGGATCATGAAGACCCCCATGAGCACATTCGAAAATTTGTGGATGTGTGCGGACCATTCTCTTTCAAGAATATATCTCAGGAGTCGGTTTGTTTACGATTGTTCCCATTCTCTTTGATGGGAGAAGCATGCAAGTGGCTAGCTGAATTGCCACGCGACTCAATCACTTCATGGGAGGAGTTGGTCACCGTATTTAATGTGCAATTTTTTCCTCCTTCGAAGATGATGACTCTTCGGGACAGTATCCAAAGTTTTAAGTGTTTGGAGGGCGAGCCAATTCACGAGACTTGGCTGCGATTCAAGAAGTTGGTGCTCCAATGCCCAACTCATGGCTTGCCTGACAACGTATTACTGCAGTATTTCTATCGGAGCTTAGACACGGTGAACAAGGGTGTTACGTTGCTGACCAACTTTCTCCAGGAGGTTTGATGCAATAGCCTTACGTGATAGTAGCTCAGCTATTGGATGGCATAACCACGATAAATCGGGCTTGGTACACCCGTAAAGATCAAGTCTCCCCTCTTACATTCAAATTGACCAAGGAGCAGTTGGAAAAAGATCAAGAGAGGGACCAAAATATGGCCAAGATCATGACACAACTTGACATTTGTCTAAAAATGTCATGGGAGCTAGTACTCGAGGTGTCAATGTTGTGGGTGTCGGGTGTGTTAATCCAAAGGAGTCCAAGTTTGAAGCCTTGTATAATGAAGAGGTGAATTTTCTAGCCAACCAAGGCGGTGGTTATCGGTCAAACTACCTAAGGCAGGGTGGTAACCAAGGTTGGGCTAGGGATGAAGGTTGGAAAGATCAAGATTGTGAATGGAGGGATCAGAATCCCAATTAGAAGGACAGGGAGAAGGATAGGTATGTGCCTCCCCATTAGCGCTAGAAGCAGAAGGATTCGAAAGGTGGAAGCTCTGTGGATACGATATCCTCAACAAAGTTGAGGGGTTGGATAAGACCTTAAAAGAGATGAAAGAAGATGTGTCGACCCTCAGCCAGACTGCTACCTCCCATTCCGTCTCTATCAAGCAGTTAGAAACTCAGATGGGTCAAATTTCGTCGCATTTGAATTTGTGACAACAAGGGGGATTGCCAGTGATACTATGGCAAATCCTAAGAATGAGATGTGATGGTTGACTTGCTTCGTGCCACGACGTTAACTAAGGCGCTGTTTGGGAGGCAACCAAAAACCCTTATTGTTTTATTTTATTTTTGGTAAATAATGGTGTGTCATTCCTGCAGGTGAAAGTGTGGAAAGTGTTGAAAAAATGCAAGATGGTGAGCAACTGATCCAGTCAGCAAAACACCGAAGAGGTCGGCGACCTCGACCCAGACCGTCGTTAGACTCAAAACCAATTTACATTGGAGTCTGTAAAACTCGGTGATCCAAGGAAATTATTAGCGAGTCGCCGACCATGTCGGCGATCCCGATGTAGACCACCGGTTGGAACCTCACCTTGACTGAAGGTCCTGTAAAAATCTGCGAGGTAATGAACACTTGGTGTATCACCGAGTGGATCGGCAAGCAAGACTAACGTCGCCGAATGGGCGAGAATTGGACGGTCTTGTAGGCCAAAGGTTTAAAAAGTTCTAATTCATCCTCTTTCCCTCACTTTTTACTTTCACAAACTCACACCTGCACTCTAGATTCGATATTTCCTACATCTTTAGAGTATTTTTAGTGTTGATTTATGCTCGGAGTTAGACTACATTGCCGCCTAGAGTTTCAATCTTCTCGTAATTGACACAAAAGGTTGGTTTTTCATGCCCCTAGCTCATTTTTATCGAAAATTATGCTTATTTGCAATTGATATTATTGTGTTATTGTGTGTTGGGCCTCTCTAATAAGTTTAGATTGTTAGACGCCTGATTTAATTTGATAATCTTGTCGGAATGATGGTGATTGTTGAATCCCCTAAATTGTATGCCCTAAAATGAATTAAATCTTGAGGGTTTGTGTTTGGGAGTTATGGGTCTCGCCTTGATTGAACTAGTGCATGTTTTGATTTTGTTTTCAGGGGTTGCGGGGTTGAATTCAAGAAGTTGGGTTGAAAATAGGCATGTTGAGCACTTTGGTGAGCTAAGTCTAGCTTGCCGAAGCACTCGGCGGTTTGCCTAATGTCCCCATATCGCCTTTAATTTCATTCTTCATTTGGTGAAGGCTCTGTAATTTTCGGCGAGAAGCTTGAGTTCACCGAACGCACTCGGCGATTGTTTAAACCCCTGAACCCTATTTGCACTATGCCTTTCGGTGAGCCTCTCCGAGCTTGCCGAAGAGATTTGGTGACTCGCCGATTGCTTTGGCGAGTTTGTTTGCAAATGCTCTACTAAGCTCTTTGTTTAAGATTTTCTAACTTCTCTTCAAGATTTTGCAGACATGACTAAATCAAGAGCCACTGAAAGGATAGTACCAGCCCAAAAGAAGTCCAAAGGGATTGTGATAAATAAGGGTGCAGCCACATCAAAGGGCAAACCTACGAAACTGCCCACAACTAGTGGGAAAGGCAAAGGCAAGAGGCCCACGTCTACCACCATTACTCTAGACCCTAATATCTATTCATGGGCCCGAGGATTTTGCAGAGCTGTGCATGTCTTTCTGGTGGACTCACACTCAACAGACAGTGGTAAATCTGGCACCACTGTTCCTTCTGAGATGACCCCGGGCACTGATGCCCAGGCTCAGGATGAGGTGTCGGGCACTGATGCCCAGACAGACGGAGCAACTGTGTAGACAGGATCCCCTCTTCACCTTCCTCTCTATTTCGCTTTATTTCACTTTGGGATAATTTCGTTTGCATTTGAGGACAAATGATTTTGTTTATGGTGGGGTGAGGCCCATCTTTGTGCGTAGTAGTTTTGCTTCCATATTTTGGGTTGTGAACTATTATCATGTTTATACACTACTTTTTGCTGATGTTTGAGCTTGTGGCTCCGCGTTTTAAATTGCAAAATGATTTTGACCCTTTTAAAAAAAATTACCACCTCTTGTGTGTTGAATATGGCTGTTTTTTAGCCAACTTGAGTACCAATTTCGATCAATATCGATGACTCGAATAGTGCTCGTAATCAAACGAACATGAATGTACGGCTACAATGAAGCCAAATGAAGTTGCATAGACAATATGTGAACTATTTGCATCTCGTTGTGACTAGCCTGTTATCGAATCGAGTCTCTTGTAATGACCGTTGCACACTAGCAAAAGTGTAGAGTCTTGTTTGACTGTAGTGTCAATGTCTAGTGTGATTAGCTTACCATGAATTGTGCATGATGAATCCTAGAATTTACCCTGCTGGTCCGGTTGACTGAAGTGATGCATGTGAACTCTTGAGATGATCTTAGGCAACTTTAAAGAGTGTGAATCAATTTGACATATACCTCTTTTATGGCCTACCTTGTGAGTGTGTGAACCTCTTTTGAACACCCCTTGAACCTTACTCTTCTTTGGAAGAAACTTGATGTAAATATGACCTTTCTTTATCCATTATCCTTACACCTCATGAAGTTACAGTTAGTTTGAATAGCCAACTTAGGCTAAAAGCCTAAGTTGGGGTGTGGTGAAAAGAGAAGGTAAATCAAAGAAGTGCAAGGAAATCCCTTCTACTCATGATTTTTAGAAAAATGGAACCCCTCCATATAAAAAAAAGAAGGAGAGAATGAAAAAGATGTAGAATAAAGTTGTGAAAATACAAAGAAAATAGGGTTCCCAACTATCCATGGGAAGTGAATGATGGGACTACTTGTGAGCACGAATGAGAATGATGAAGAAAAGAAAAGGAAGTGTTGTTCACACCACAATTCATGAGGACTATAGCCCTTGAGCCTAAATGATCATACCTTTGCACTCAGCCCCTTTACAGGCCTTGAAAAGACCTTTTTGATCTTGAGTGAGCTGAAGCAAGTGTTGATTGGAAAATTCGAGCAAACTTATAAGTGAAATCGTGCATTGTGTTCATCTTTGTGAGTGTGAGCGTTGCATTTGATTCTGAAGCTTTAAATTGTGAACCATTGTGTGTGAATATGGAATCATTCTTTGTGTGAGGGAGGGCATTTGAACACTTTGGCTGAGCTTGAACTTGCATTTGAAGCAAGTATTGTGAGCATGAGATTCTTTGATAACGGTGAGTCACAACTTGAATCTTTGAGTGCACAATTGATATTTGCATAAGTAAATCGAGTCTTGTTGTGTGCATTCATGATTGAGTTTTGTGTAGCATTGTTCGAGACATCCTTTTTAAACTGTTGAACTTGAGTTTGCTTAAGGACAAGCAAATGTTTAAGTTGGGGGTGTTGATGAGTCCACGATTTGGACTCATTTAGGGCTTGTTTTTAATAGAATTAGTGTCCTCAAATGCATATTTTGTCTCAATAACTGATGTAAATCCTTAATTTCAGGTATTGGAGTTTGAGGTAAAACATGGACACTACTTGGCATAAAGGAACAAAACGGCTGAAAAGACGAAGAAAAGAAGGCCTAAGGATCGCCTAAACCATTGGGCGACTCGCCAAATGGCCTTAACCTCGCCTATTATTCTAGTAAGCTGAGCCCTAAAGGAAAAGATCAAGTCAGTGATGAAAAGGAGTAGTCGGCGCGTCGCTAACAGTTCCGCGAAGCAGTACTATATCACCCAATGATCCAGAACGCGAAGATGCTGAAGGCAAAAGCTGAAAGGCGATGAAGCAGACCAAAGGGCAGATCGCCGAGTGCATCGGTGATCCCGACTAACTGCGCTGAGTGATACATCGCATCACATATTTAGACAAACTATAAATACTAGTTTAAATTTTTATCATAGTATGCAATTTCAGATACAACATATTATTTTTCTAAGTTCTAAGTTTTGGGAGACATTGTTCTTGAGCTTGAAAATTTGAAGGTTCCCAACTCCAAGAAATTGGGTGTGGGTCTTGAAGAATCTTCATCCTAGACTCGTTTAAAGTGAAAATAAATCATACCCAGTTGATGTTACTTCGATTTGTTATCATTTTCTTCCTCTTTAGCATGTCTAGCTAAAACCCGAATTCTTGGGGTGTGATTATGTGAATATGGGTTAAATTTATTGTTGGGTATTGCTTATTGTTAGTCTATTTGTTGTTTATTTGGGATTTCATTTAGTAGTTGTGTTTGAAATTAATGGAATTGTAGTTGCAAATACGATTTCATCTTCGTGTTTTTGGCTTGCTCGAGAGAGGTTCGAAAACCTAGACTACTAAATTGATAGCCAGTGGTATTAGGTCGACATGGGTTTAGCTCGAGAGAGTAAATCCTAGGCCTTCTCACACACATTCAGCTCGAAAAAGTGAATGGGCTAAGGCGGAGGTTGTGCTTAAAGTGGCAACTCGGTGTTCGAGAGAAACCGAGTTGATTCGGGGTAAATTGCTCGAGAGAGAACTTACCCCTACTAAAGTCTAGCCTAGTTACAAATATTCAATGATTTTCTATTAATAGCATTTACCTAATTGTCTAGTTTATCCCATATTCCTATCACATCCAAGAATCCCGTCTCCATATTCGTATCCTCTTATTTTCGTTGTTTTCAATTGTTAATTGCTACAAAACCCCCATTTTATAATTGACACTTGTGTCAAACCCTTTAATGTATGATGTTTTTACTCGATAATGTTTTTAACTACGATTGACTAGAGCAAAATCGTGCTTGACCTTTAATTCTCAGGAACCGCTCCCTTGGGACTCAACCCCAACCCATTCGATTGGGTTATATTACTATTGTACGATCGTAGACACTTGAATTGGAAGTTGTGTCTTGATTACGCAAACATCAATAAGCCTCCAAACTCTTTCCATCGAACATAACTTGTAATAAATAAGGAGTTTGTGGTTATTGGTTTGTGGCTAGTTCAAACAATGTCTGCCTAGTGGACTCACCCTGATGTAAGTTGTTATAATAATGTAAAACTGATTTTGATGATTTAGAAATCTTTTAAAGGGGTTTGGTATCTTTAAAACATTTTTGTAAGGTAAAAAAGAACAGTTATAAAGTGTACCGTGTCTGTACATTGCGATAGAGTGGCAGGGCAAAGTAGCAGTAGGACAACGGTGTCCTTGTACACCTCGACTATTGAGAAGACGTTAAAGTTTTGTCTTTTGTCCCTGTCTCATTAATAAGTTGACTTGACAAAGATCAAAACCCTAGCTTTCGCAACATTAAAAAAGATATTATTCTATGTCTCGAAACATAGGCTCTCTCAGCTCTCATATCACAAAGATCTCAACTACAAAGGACATGCTCTTATCAATTGAAGTTGTTTTTTTATTCCTAGTTGTTGAGTTTTGTTTCTTGTGCTAAACATTGTAAACCTCTTCTTCTTAGTGAAATTTATGTCGTATCGTTTCTTCTCATATCTTTTAGATTTAAGTTGGTGGCTAGAGTTAGTCATTGTGTATTGTTGAAGTCTATATCACTTAGAGTTAATTGGTATAATGGGAGTGTAATAGAGTTATAATTACACTTGAGTCTTGTAATGGAGTGATTACAATGTGGAATGGGTTAAGTGCTTATTCCTAGGTTGCAAGAGTTTGTAATTTGAAATTAAACTCGTGTTTAGTGAAGTTGTTGATGAAATCCTATGTGATAGGTCATAGTTTTTTATCTTGCTTGAGCAAAAAGGTTTTTACATAAACACCATCCGTTGCTTTACCTTCTGTTGTGTAGATTGTTCTTTTCTACTCTTATTTGTTTTTAGTCAAGGATTTGATCTCTTGACTCGTGATGGACTCATACGAGCCAACAATTGGTATCAGAGTTTGTTCTTCCTAAAAAGTTAACACCTAGGAAGGATCTTGCTATAATGGATGCTCCACTAAATCTCGAAAAGAGACAATCTACCACCGGACCACTTAGATTCAATGGTCAATACTATGGTGCAAGACAAGAATACACAATTTTATCATGACTGAAGAGCGTGAGTTGTGGGATGTCATGTATGATGGTCCCTATGTGCCGACAATAATTGTCATTGATATACCGTGAGTTTACGATATTTTCATACGTTTCACTTAGAGTTTGTGTGTGTCTTAGGTCATTTTGTGATTAGAATTGAAGTTTTGTGTCTAATAATTGCAGGAAATAAGCTTGGAATGCAATTGATGGAGATGAGAGCTAAATTTATGCAGAAGGAGCCATCCACAGAGTGATCCACGGACTGTAGGTCCTTTGACAGACCGTTGTTGGGAAGGCGTAGATGGAGCATCAGGGAATTATGACTAAGTGTGGAACTACGAAGCAACTGACGGACCGTAGGTCAACCCACGGGTCGTCCTGCACATCCGTCGATGGATTCAGAGAGTTGAAGTTCTATTACCTGATAAAAAATCCTAAGTATAGAGTCATGGAAGGGGGTCCGTAGGTCGAGTCGTCAACTGAAGGGTTGGTATTGTTTTTAGATAGGTATTCGGGGTACAATCAAATCTCCATAGCTCTGGAAGATCAAGAGAAAACCACTTGTCCTTATGGGACTTTCGCCTTCAAAAGGATGCCATTTGGGTTGTGTAATGCTCCAACGACTTTTCAGAGGTGTATGATGTCGATATTTTCAGATATGATGGAGGACACGATTGAGGTATCTATGGATGATTTCTCTATGGTAGGTAACTCGTTTGATGGTTATTTGATGCATTTGGCCTAAGTACTGAAACGATGTGAAGAGTGCAATCTTGTGCTTAATTGGGAAAAGTGCCATTTCATGGTGAAAGATGGTATAGTTCTGAGTCATCAAATTTCTGAGAAAGGTATTGAGATTGATAGAGCCAAAGTTGAGGTAGTTGAAAAGCTTCCACCACCTATCTATGTTAAAGGTGTTAGAAGTTTTCTTGGGCATGCAGGATTTTACTGGAGGTTTATCAAAGATTTCTCTAAAATTGCACACCCATTGTGTAAACTGCTCGAAAAGGAGTGTAAGTTTGATTTTGATGATGCTTGTCTGAGATAATTTGGAGAGTTGAAAGAAAGGTTAGTATCAACACATGTCATTATTTCACTGGATTGGGGGCAACCGTTTGAAGTAATGTGTGATGCGAGTGGGGTGGCACTTGGTGTGGTATTGGGGCAGAGGCGAGAGAAGATTCTTCATCTGATTTACTATGCCAGCAAAGCTCTGAATATGGCTCAAAAGAAATATACTGTGACTGAACAGGAACTCCTTGCTGTGGTTTTCGCATTTGAGAAATTTTGATCCTACTTGCTTGGTACTAAGTCATAGTGCATACTGACCACTCTGCATTGAGGTATCTGATGGATAAAAAGGATGCAAAACCGAGGTTGTTGCTGCAAGAGTTCAATTTTGAGGTGAAGGATAGAAAGGGGACAAAAAATCAAGTTGCCGACCATTTGTCCAGATTAGAGGAGGAAGCAATGCACATGTTAGGAGATAGGGCTGAAATTAATGATGCATTCCCAGATGAACGTGTATTGGCTGTTTCTTATGATCTTATCCCTTGGTTCGTCGATTTTGCTAACTACTTGGAAAGCGTATTGGTTCCATCGAATTTGTCATTTCACCAAAGGAAAAAGTTTATGCATGATGTGAAGAAGTTCTTTTGGGATGAGCCCTACTTGTTTCGTATTTGTGTTGATGGGATTATTTGTCGTTGTGTGCCCGAGGTTGAGATGATGAGTATACTAGAGGTGTGTCATTCATCGCCTATTGGTGGACACCATAGTGGTATTCACCAAGATGCTCATGATTTCGCCAAGTCTTGTGACCGTTGCCAAAGACAAGGAGGAATTTCCAAGAAACAAGAGCTACCTATGAATCTGATATTGGTGATTGAGTTATTTGATGTCTGGGGCCTTGAATTCATGGGTCCATTTGTAAGTTCACATGGGACGAAGTATATTCTAGTTGTGGTTGACTATGTATCGAAATAGGTGGAAGCAATTGCGCTTTCAAACAATGAGGGAAAGAGTGTCACCACATTCCTGAAAAACAGTATTTTCTCTAGGTTTGGTACACCTAGGGCGATTATCAGTGATGGAGGTTCTCACTTTTGTAATAAGTTGTTCAAGGTGTTGCTAGAGAAATATGGAGTTCATCACAATGCAGCTACTCCTTACCATCCGCAATCTAGTGGGCAAGTTGAGGTGTCAAATAGAGAGATAAAGCAAATCCTTGCAAACACTGTGAACGCCAACATAACGAATTGGTCAAGAAGGCTTGATGATGCTCTATGGGCCTATTGCACCGTATTCAAGACTCCCATAGGTATGTCCCCCTACAAACTTGTATATGGGAAGTCATGCCATTTGCCAGTAAAGCTAGAGCATAAGGCATTGTGGGCGCTCAAGGAGTTGAATTTAGAATGGGGCGCCACATCGAGTCAAAGAGTGAATGACATGAATGAGCTTGATGAGTTTCACCTAAAAGCATATGAAAATTCAGCCTTGTACAAGGAGAAGATGAAGAAGTATCATGATCAAAAGATTGAAAACAGTGGATTTGTTGTGGGTGATCTGGTGCTTTTATTCAACTCAAGGCTGCGTTTGTTTCGCAAGCTCAAGTCCAAGTGGACCGGGCCATTCAAAGTCACACAATTATTTCCATATGGAGCGATCGAGCTCGAGAACAAGGAGGGAACAAGGTTCAAAGTGAACGGGCAGAAGATCAAGGTCTACATAGGGAAATCTGAGAGTATGCAAGAAATGATTGAGGCATATTATCTTGATGAAGTCTGAGTAATCAAGGTGTCTGCGTCGTGTTGTGATGTTAAATTAAGCGTTGCTTGGGAGGCAACCCAAGATGTACAATCTAGCCAACTATAGGGTTTTCTTTTCGATATAGGAGTTTTTCTTCTTTCTTTTTTATTTTTATAGCTCTTTAGATAGGTGTTTTATTCTTATATTAGTGTTGGATAGATATAGAATAGGGTCTGTGTCGAAAAAGTGTTCAGAAAATGTAAAAAGAAAGTCCTAATGGTTGTTTTGTGTGCAGGAACAAAAGGCAAAAATCTGCAGAAAATAGTTGTGCAGTGGTCTACGGACCCCATCGACTGTCCGTTGGTCAATTCACGGACCGTGGATGGTGTCCGTAGATCCCAGGTAAGTTTCTAAAATTCTCTAAGTGTAAGAGTGACCTACGGACCGTCGACGGGGTCTCGTGGGTCCAACCTAGGGTTCTGCCTGACCCGACCAGGACCCCTATTTTATAAAACCTTTCATTTTTAAAACCATTCCCCACTTCCAAAATTCCCTCCCAGCCATTTTTCAACCCTCTAAATACCCACAATCATAAATAAATCCCCCAAATCACTCCCAAATCTCCCATATCAATCTTCCATCTCCCATATCTCTCTTTTCTCTCCCTAATCACATCAATTTTCTCCCCCAATCGATTTCACAGTCCGGGTTCGGTGTCAAAAGGCTAGCAAAGTTTCAAGGAGTTCATTGCACTAACACACTTACCCACTTCGATTACTTGTAAGGTAAAAGACTTTACCCTAACTTTGAATTCGTTGTTCATTGTTTAAATCATGAAGTCAAGAAGTTGGATCTTGACTTTGGGTTATTAATCTTCTAGTTGAATGTTGAATTGTAGTTAGAAACACCCTTGGAACGATGGAATGTAAGTGTGTTATAAGTTAAAACCACATAAATCAAGTAATGGGTCTAATTGGATGTTTTGACTTAGGGTTCGTAATTTTGATTTGATAAAAGGTTGAATTATGTGTAATCGGAACCCTAAGGATGATAAACTATTATATATTGTGTTGAAATGCATGATTAGATTGAGTTTGAATGTATGATTGTTAACATGATGGGTTGAATGAGAGTTCAAGTGTGATGTTTGGCATATAACTGACCTACGAACCCCACTCACGGACCGTAGGTCAACCTACGGACCATAGGTAGGGGGACCGTGGGTCAGTCGTACACAAAATTCGTATAAGAATGGAACCATGGTGTGGACTACGATCTGTCGTTTGATCGATAGACCATTCTGCACATCCGTGGTTCCCACATCAGAGACCCAACTTTGGGTACTCTGACCTACGAAGGGGACCCACGGACCGTCGTTCCATCGACGGATCGTAGGTGCCCACCGCGGGTCGACAGTTCAGCTATTGTCCAGAATTTTTTTTGAGTTTTTGTTTGGGTCTGATTCTTGTTCTAAAAGTTTTCTATGAGTCTTTTTGAATTGTTTTGGTACTAACTAAGCCTCGAGAAGTGCCATGGCCCCCAAGAAAGCTCCAACCTATGCCGCTAAGGGCAAGTCCAAATTTGTCGCTCCTTTACGACGTCTGATCATTTAGGAGGACACTAATGACACACAATACATTCCTCCCACCACCAGGACTTCCCCCACTGCCCCCGCACAACCAGGAACCGAGCCTAGTAAATTCACTCCGACGTGGTCACTACCCCCAGTCTGAGGAGGGAGCCATACATATCAGAGCACCAACTGGCTCAGAGTCGTAGTCTAGCTCTAGTTCTAGCGGCAATACTACCTCTTCACTAGACTCTTCCCATACTGTTGGGAAGCGCCCCCGCTCCAACCACAGTGTTGATACTGATGAGGCTCGACGTTTGAAGAAGAATGAGTGTTAGCAATTTGAAGAGGCCCAGAGGGCATCTATACTTGATGAGGAGAAGAGACAGCAGCGGGCCCGTGAGGTGGATATTGGACCATCTGGCAGTTTGAGCACTACTGAGGGTGCTACGTTAGTTGATGATAGCTCTATTGATGGTGTTCCTAGAGTTTATCCAGCGGGCTTCGAGAAACTGGACCCACCCGCTTCTTGAGAGCTCTTCGATGCATATGCACCACAGGTTTGCTTCACCTTATGTGAGTGATAGGGTGAAGTCTGAGTAAGCAAACTCATAATCCTCTCTTGGGATTTTCTTGTCTGTGTTCTTTTCCCCCAAGAAACTCTTTTACTTTCTGTTGAATCGGCATGTTTAGGAATGTATGTGTAGAAGTAAGTAGAAGAATGAAAGCATGATGGCATAAAAAGCATGAAAAGTTGATACCCGTCCAAAAAAAATTTAAAATGTGCTAGATCTTTAGGTTTGATGAGTTGAATGTGCTGGATCTCAATATGACATGATAAGGAACCGATTTGACCTCATGACTTAAGCTAAAACTTGAACTGGGTAATTAATAATTTGATAATGAAACAATCTGCAAAGTGTGTGTGAGAAAAGTTTGAATGTTCATACAGAGTGTGCCAATCTAAAACTTGCCCCGTTGGTCCTGCTAAGATAATCTAGGCTAGAAGTTGGGAAATGATCATAGGCCCTTGTTCAAATAAGTCCACTCAAGCCTAAATAATTCAACCACAAAGAAATAGATGTTCCCTTTAATCCAAATGTTTGAGCCAAATGTAGACCAGTTCTTTCAATACACCTAATTCACCTTCCCTTAAACAATTGTCTTGGCCCCGGTCCCTTCTTGGACATGTGCACCTTGACTTAGGCCAAAAGCCTAAGTTCAGGGTGACTAATTCAAAAAGTTACCTTGATCTTGGCCCTGGTCCGACATCGGTTAATGTGCACCTCAACTCATGCAAAATACATTAGTTGAGGGTGGCTATGAAAAAGGAAACCAAAAACAAAAAGGGTATGAAAAGAGTTTTGTGTTGAAGAGAAAAGAAAAAGATAGAAACAGATGTGACTTTGTGCAAAAGAAGCAAACAGATGAGTAACAAAAGTGCTGAAAGAAATAAAGAAAAATAAAGTGAAAAATAAGAGTTATAAAGTCAAAAGTCACATCTGTGCGAAAAAGAATCAAGGGAAAGAGCAGAAAAATAAAAAGTTGTCAAGAATTGGTTGAGAAGAGAGGTAAAAAGCCAATGTAATGTCAATGAGGGCAAAAAGTCACTAAAAAGTACCCAAATGTACCCTACCTGACCCTCTGTTACAAGCTAAGAAAGTCCTATAGTGATCCTGGCACCTAGTTTGGAGAGTCTAAGCAGTGAAAATAAAGGCAAGCCTATGATATTGAGCACTAATTGTACTTGAAGTCACTTCTGAGCATGAGTGTTGAATGAATCCTTAAACTTGAAAGTCATAGCTATTGTGTGTGAAAAAGGATTTCTTTTGAAGTGAGGGCACTAGTTACGTTGTTGGAAAAATTGATACCTTGGTGATTGTGAAAAGGTGTATGTTGTGATGTATGTGGTCGATCTATGTCATGTTTTGATCCGTATGAGTTAGCTTGTTGAGTCTAAATGAAAAGATTTGCACTAAGGAAATAAAATGGATTGAAAAGGTCATGTGATTGCTTGAGTTTGTATGTCTGCTTCTACATAAGTGTCGTTTAGAGTTTTAGTGTGTCGCTTGAGAACAAACAACAAGTTTAAGTTGAGGTGTTGATATACCGTGAGTTTACGATATTTTTGATACGTTTCACTTAGAGTTTGTGTGTGTGTTAGGCCATTTTGTGATTAGAATTAATGGTTTGTGTCTAATAATTGCATGAAATAAGCTTGGAATGCAGTTAATGGAGATGAGAGCTGAAATTATGCAGAAGGAGCCACCCACAGAGTGATCCACGGACCGTAGGTCCTTTGACGGACCATCGTTGGGCAGGTGTAAATGGAGCATTAGGGAATTCTGACTAAGTGTGGAACTACGAAGCAACTGACGGACCGTAGGTCGACCCACGGGCGTCTTGCACATCCGTCGATGGATTCAGAGAGTTGAAGTTCCAGTACCTGATGAAAAATCCTAAGTATGGAGCCACGGAAGGGGACCTACAGACCGTAGGTCGACTCACAATCCGTAGGTCGAGTCGTCAACTGAAGCCACGTTCCAGACAACTTATTTCCTTATTTTGTTTCCTTTTTATTTAGGACTTGTTTTCTATAAATAAGAGTTATAAACCTCGTTTTTGGTGGTTAGACATTATTGTATACTTCTAAATTTGTGTTTTTGGGAATTAATTTGCAAACTCTTAGCAATTAATTTTCCGAATTTCGTTTTATAAGATTTTGACTTTGAATTTCAATTGAAGATTTGGGGTTTCATCAATTCTTCTTGTAAGTTCATGAATTCTTTTTACCCAATTATGAATTGTGTTCTTTCAAGCATGAGTAGCTAAATCCACAACTAGGGTTGTGGGAACCATGAGCAATTAACAAAGTATGAATAATAACTAAGTAATTCTTGAATAGTATTTATGCATGTATTGTTAATTCTTTCGCTTAGAAGTCTTTTTAACGGTGGCCAACGTTAGAACTCGCCTCGTTGATACTTGTCGGACCAAGGAGGTAGTTAATGAGAAAGGAATTAACAACAGAGATTTAGTGGATGTTAATCTAATAGTCTAATGTCAATTTGTGCGAGGGTGAAAACTAAGGCATACATTGATATGGTGTCTAATCCGAGGTAAAGGTAAGGGTTAGTAAAGTATACACTCATAGCCAAACCAAGGTGCGTAGTGAAATTCCCTATTTGGAGGACCAATCACTTAGGGATACCTAACTTACCAACTTTGCATGTAAAACACTAGGAAAGGATTACTATTATTAAGATTATTGCGTTAAGAGCTTGTGGGGAACACACATACCCTAGTTTCTTTCTCATATTGATAACTCAAAGTTCGAATCTTGCTTACTTGTTACTTAATCAACAATCTGTTACTTGTTTACAACCCCCCCCCCCCCCTTATTTACTTGTCTCGGAAATAGTTTGACTAAACGGATATAATAGTGAGTTAAGTTTAAGTCTGAACCATATTCCTCGTGGGATCAACCCCAACCTACAAGTGGGTTCTTTATTTGGCAACAATCGCTTATACTTCTTTAGGGAAGTGTAATTTGAGTGTATCAGTCATCATAGATGAAGCATCCAAAATAGCTCCCATAATGAGGAAAGAGTACTCTGATGCAGACAAAAGCTAATAGAGAAGAAATTCAAGGCTAAAAATCTCATTGTCTGTGACATCGGACCTGACGAGTACAATAGAATCTCTACTTATGAAACTGCAAAGGAAATCTAAGAGGCCATGCAAATAGCTCATGAGGGAACAAACCAAATTAAACAATCAAAGATTTATACGTTTAGAACTCAATATAAGTTATTCAAGATGAAGGAAGGAGAGTCCATCCAAAAGATACACACCAAGTTCACCTATATTACAAATGAGCTTCACTGTCTTAATGAGGTCAATAAAAAAGATAAGCTTGTGCAAAAGATTTTGAATGTGATGTTAGACTTCCAGGAAAGCAAAGTTAATATTATCACTGAAGCAAAGATCTTCAGACTCTGACTACGGATGAGCTGATCGGAAACCTGAAGATTTACAATTTTAAGAGACAACAGGACCAACATAGATAGGAACCCAAGAAAGAAAAAAATGTGACACTCAAGGCCGTAAAGAGAGATTCCATTAAGGATGATGCTGAAATGGTGTACATTACTAGACGTTTTCAAAGAATGGTGAGGAGAAATAGTTGCTTTCCAAAAAAAAGTAACTCAAGAAAATATTTAAAAATAAATGACCATTGCTACAAATGCAAAAATTTGTACATTTCATTAAGGATTGTCCCCATTATAATCAGGATAACAAGGATTATATCAAGAATAATCCTAATAAAGCGAGACGAAGAAATTTGGTTCCTAACCACTTCAACCAAGAGAAAAACTAAACAACATGGTCAAACAAGCTCTTGCAACTTGTGGTGATACCTCCAGTGCATCAGAGAATGATGAAGATCCAGCGAATACATCTATGCTTGCAATTGAAGGTGAACATTCAAGTTTTAACTCTATTTGCTCTCATTGCCAAATTTGAGGATGAAGACATGGATGAGGTAAGTTTTCTTGATGTACAACAAAAACTTGAAGACTACTCTCTTAAAGAGTTGCAATCTCTAGCAAACATCGTGATATATATATATATATTCTTATCAAGGTCTTTCAAAGAAAAAGAGTCCTTATGTGAAAATCTTAATGATGCAGTATCTAATAAAGTTCTCAAACTAGAAGAAAAGATAAAGTCCGCTTCTAAAAATGAACTTGTTCAAAGTAGGATGAAAGAAGTTTCTCATAATGGTCCTAAAGGTGAATGACAGAAGAGTGAAATCCAAATCGAGCTTGAAGCCAATCTTAACAAGGTCAAGCTGGATCTTACTAGTTCTTTAGAAGGGAATAAAGAACTAGAGAAGGACCTAATCAAAGTTAAAGTGAACTTGAAAAGTCTCTCAAATGAACAACCTCCTTAGAGATCTCATCTTCTGCCAATAAGATAATCCATAACATAGGTGTAGGAAGATCTATACATTCTACAATCCTCATAGTAAGTACGTATTCAATCATGATAATTGATTGTGTATTCATTGCGGACGAAATAGTCATTTTCAGGACACACGCAAAACTATATTTTCTATAGTAAAAAAGAATTAGGAGTTTGTGGAAACAAACGGGAACTCATAGGAACCTAGTTCCAGAAAGAAAATACATATGGTGCCCTCAAGGATGGTTCAATACAAACTTATTGATATTAGCATAATTTAACATTAATCTATTAAAATTAATTATCCATCAGACAATTTCATGAATAATTAAACATCAACGTATTGATGATATTTGATCGTAGATCAAGTGATTTTTATAAATAACTAAAAATTAACCTATAGATTTGATGATCAAGTGTTTATGAATAATAAAAAATAACTTATTAATTTAATGATATCTGATTATCACTTCTTCATTGCCAAGTTGGGACTTGAGAAATTAGATGGTTCTTTTTGTCCACCAACTTTTTTTTCTTTTGATTAAAGTTGAGGTTGCTCAATTTTAATCAGAGAGTAACTTCTCTCCACTGACAGTGGACAAGAAAATTACACCGTCTGTTTTTTTAGAAATACTTATTTCTTTTGATTTAATTATTATATTTTCACATTTAAAGATTAATGATTTTTCAACTTGTCTTTTTCTTTTTCTTTTTTTCAAACACGTTTTATAGATTTAAGATTTATTTTTTAAAGAACGTTTAAACATTTTTGATACTATCGACTTTGAGTATTATTTAAATAAATTGGAGTACATATGATGCTATATGGATCAAAGTTTGTTTCAATTAAATTTTGTATTGTTGATTGAATGAAACTAAGAAGAGAAAACAGAGTCTGAAGCAATGGAAGCACTTATCCAAAAAAAAAAAAATCATATTGCAAAGAAGACTTAATAAGTTATGAATATTTTTTTTAATGAGATTAGTTAGTCCAGATATTAAAAAGAAAAAAAAAAGATTAAGAAGTTACCATTGATGATCATCTCAAATTGCTTCAATGATGTTGATGGAGAACGAGGTGAAAACAATTAGGACAAGAAAGCGGTAAAATAATCCTTCTTATTTTTGGCAACCAAATAAGAATCCTAAACAAACTCCTATGATTAATTTAGAGTCCAAGTTACCATATAATTTTTTTTTACTTATTCTTATTTAAATATTAATAATATGTGAATGTGTTAAAAGAAATAAGTATTTCTAAAAATGAACTGACGGTGTAATTTTCTTGTCCACTGTCAGTGGAGAGAAGTTAATCTCTTTTAATCAATGCTATTCTCGCCAATACAAATAAATTATTTATATTTATGATATGATACAAAAAAAAGAGAGTCTTTTGTTAATTGATTGTTTAGGTTGAACTATACAAATAGTTAGAAAGTCATGATTAGGGATGTGCATGGTATGATATGGTATGGTATTTGAAAGTTTTGATATAGTAATTTTGGTATTCTGTTTTTAAAACATTGTATCATTACCATACCAATTTAATTCGATATGGTTCGGTAATTGAAGTTCGGTTTTGGTATTCGACGGTATAGTAAATCAGTAACCATAGTTTGTTCAACTTCAATTAATATATACTCATATAATAGAGTATTATGACTTTGACAATTAAAAAAAAGGTCTTAATTGTATCATACTAACTCATTACATATGTAGAAATATCTATTCAATATAAAGTACAAACAACTCATTTTGTTAATCAATGCATTTCAATCAAAATAGAATAGTCAAAGTTTCAACTTCTAAACATTTAGGGGTGGTTTGGTGTGATGGATATGAGGATTTAGTCTCGGGATATCTTTTAAGTGGTCTTTAATCCGTTGTTTGGTTGCAAATGTTGGGATAACTTATCCCAGGATTAAGAATTAGTCCTCAGATAAGTTATCCCTCCATGGGGTGACGATAACTTTTCCTGGGATAAAGTATGTAAAATAACAAAAATACCCCCTTAAACTCTCTTTTATACACCACTTTTACATTCATGTATATTAACATAATTTCTAATAACATTTATAATAACATTCACAACCTTAATTATTCGTTGTTCTTATGATAATATATTTTTCTATAAAAAATTACATTTTATAAATACAATATTTATTTATGAATATGATTTGCCTAATTCTTATGTTTATTTATATTTTGGGTTCTCTTAAAATTTCACTCCACTATTAAATTACATATTTTTTAATTAAATATTGTATTACTCACTTAAAAATTATAGTTTACATATCAATTAAAATGTAGATAACTTTAATAATATTTTTTTTACTTTAATAAACTTAAAATGAAAGTTTTATTTTTAAGTTAAATAAGATGGAAGTTTTATTTTTAAACTAAATAAGATAAAAGTTTTATTTTAAAACTAAGTAGGATGAAAGTTTTATTTTTAAGCTAAATAAGATGGAAATTTTATTTTATAAGCTAAATAGGATGGGTGTTTTATTTTTAAGTTAAATAAGATAAAAGTTTAATTTTAAAAACACACAACACAATCATGGAAATGCGCACACAAAAATATTTTAGCTAAATAAGATGGAATTTTTATTTTTAAAATGAATAACTAAAGTTTGCAAAGAAAATGTAAAAAAAAAAAAACTAAATAAGGTGGAGGGTACTTTTATAAACAAACAACTTATTATTAGAAATCATGCAATGAATATAAGTTTGAATATGACAAACCAAACAAGCAATAAAAACTAATCTTAGTATGACTTATCCTAGTATAACTTATCTCAGCATAACTAATCTCAGCATAACATGTACTAATACTAGGTTGCATATTTGTTAGTATTTAAATAATATATATATGTTATTTATGTAACTATATACTTCGGTATGATATTTGATCTTTCTAAATATCAAATACCAAAAAAATTTAAAATGTATACCATATACCATAATACGAAAATCAAGGTATTAAAATTCATGATTATATATTAATAGTAAATATTAATCTAGGTATCATAAACAGTAGCGTTTGTAGTCCAACGGTTAGGATAATTGCCTTCCAAGCAATAGGACCCGGGTTCGACTCCCGGCAGACGCAATTTTTTTATTTTTTAGTTCAGGCCTTTTCCTTTTCCCTTATTAAAAATGTAAAGAAAAAATAATACTCTGTGGACGGCATGTGCACATTCGCCCGCATTCCGATGGAAGAATTAAATACTCAGAAATTCTATTCTCTGCAACTAACATTCTCTGCTTAGAGAAATGGCCGACCATTGAGTTTCCGGTTAGTGCTTTCAGCTCTCAATTCTCATATATTACTATAGTTGCCGAAGTATTTTTTATGATGAACTCGCTTCTATTTGTCATCCTTAATTGCGTTTTGTTTAGGCATGTATGAAGAAATCATAAAGCCTTTTTTTTTGTTTTTGCTTCTGCTGGATTTCATCCATGTATTATTGGATTGTAGTTACTGAGTTAGTGAGTATGAATCATAACTTACAACTGATTTTTTGATTATTCATTGATTCAGTATCTAGATGTATACTCTACACACACTAGAACAAAAGTTTCTAGAAGCCTTGGGATTTTCCTTCAGTTCTCCTCAAGCTATGAATTTTTATAGGGTTACCAAGGGAAAATCTATTTTGTGCTGTACGGAACGGACTATAACTGTCTCCAATTTCATACATTTTTTTGTTGCATGAACTTTATTTGTCCTAATTTTGATTATAGTTTCAATTGCTTGTTTTACTGATGAATTTTGATTTCTCTATTATGCTAATTTGAAGGTTGGGCAGTGTTTACTTTGTACTTTGATTAAAATAATTACTGGTGAACCAGTCTTTTCCATTGCTCTATAGCCTAATCCTGTTTTTATGTGGTGCTACTTGATATTGGTTTCTGAGTTTTGATTCAAAACTTACAACTGATTGACGCAGACAATTGTATACTAATTACTCTGTCGAGGGTGGTAACACTTTTGCTTATGAATAGAGTAAATGCGCACTTGAGTAGTATAATTTCCTTCTGCTGAGTAGTATATTTACCCTTTGCTCAGTCATAGACCGAAGACATATATAGCTGAAAATGTTAGGATTAGGTGATTGAATTGACTCATAGGCCACTCCGGGATATAAACTTGGGACCTACTGCACCCTACTTGAGAATCATACCACTAGTTCATACCTATTTCATGGATCTCCATTCGGGCTCATCTTTGCCCTATTTTTATTTTGTCTGATTAGAAGTACAAAAAATGTTTGGAGCAAGGGGCTTTGGAGGGAAAAAGGGGGGAGGAGGGGTGATTTTTAATTGAATTAGGGACAGAGCTCCTCATAGAGAGTTGGAAACTGTCAGTTCTCATAACAAGGCTTAGGCCGACAAGGTAGGCCGCAACCCAAATTCTCAACCTTGACCTACACAAATGGTATGTTGACCCACATGTTGAGAGTTCTATAAGGTTCTTAGTAGCAATTGACTACCATATCTTCTTTTTACTTCACATGGCTTTTTCATCTCTTGGTAGCTGTAGTTCTAGTCAGACATGTTCAATAATCTTTATATCTCCTAGTCATCATTAATGAGATATTAGTTTAGAACAAATTGATTCCAAACTCACTAAATTCTCTTTAGCCCTAGGGAGAAGCAGCATCGAGAAAGTTGTGAAGATTTTAGTTTAAATAACTCCACTGAAGTTGAGATGGGCATTCCTCGTCTTTTAAAGGAACTTTGGTTCACACCCATTGTAAACATCGACAGTAGGTCAAATGTTTAAGACTATCTCTTTAGCATCTGCCTCAAGCATCCCTAATTACTTAGTCAAAGCCTTGAATTTTCTCATAGTAGTCTCCAGCTACTATGTCTAGAGGCCTTAATTCTGAGACAATTTGTTTTGAATTTTCTGTATCAACTAAAACTATCTCCAATACCATACTATTTTGTTGCATGAACTTTGTTTGTCTAAATTCTGATTATCCTTTCTCTTGTGTATTTCTTGCATGTTCCACTGATGGAATGTGATTCTCAATAAAGCTAATCATTGGTTTTACTAATTCGAGGCTTTGGCTTTTACTTTGTATTTTGATAAAAAGATTCAGAAAAACCAAGAAACGGTCCAAGGCTCAATTAATAAAACCAAACATTTAAGCTATGACAGTTATTGGTTTTACTACTATTTTCCTTATTAGTTAGTGCTCTTAATGTTTGTCTTGATTGTCTAATTGAGGAAGAAAATGTGTAGGTTTTGTTAGAATAAGAATATGTTTATACAATCCTATTAGAATATGATTAGGTTTATACAATCCTATTAGAATAGGAATATGTTTATACAATCCTATTAGAATAGGAATAGGAATAGGAATAAGAATAGAAATAGAAATAGAATACTAAATAGTATCCTACTTAGTAAAAGATTGTATTATAGTGTCTATAAATAGGGTCTCAATGTAATAATGTAGACATAACAACAATTCAATAATATTCTTTTCCTATATTTCTCACATGGTATCAGGGTCATGATTCAATGATGGAGCCATGTTAGAGATGGGTGTTCATCTTGGCGGGTGTAGTTATAGCCGCAACCTTTTTGACAGTAATGGAGATTTTTGTTGGAGATATTGTTTCAGAGAGGTTCTCTGTGTCGAGACGTAGATTTGATGGAGGAGATTATGGAGAAGAGATGCAAGATCCTAAAGATTATGTGAAGAAGGTGGACAAATTTATTTTGTCAGAAATTCAGGTCAAGGGGGGAGATTTGTTGGGTTCTATTTTCCCTGATTTCTTACCATAAATAGGTTTTCCTTTTAGGAAAATGTTTTAATATTTTGAGTAGTCCTTTTCTTGTAGGAAAGGTTTTAGGATTCTATAAATAGAGGCTTGTTCCTTCTAACTTAATCATCATTCACAATGTAGTCCTAGGGTTTTGAGAGTTTTGGTTGTGGGGGAGAATTTTGTGAACCTCCTTATAATCCGAGAGAATTGGTTGAGGTTATTTGTCTCTATATTTTGTACTCTCATATTTATAGTGGATTGCTCATCTCCTTTGTGGATGTAGGTCGATTGACCGAACCACGTTAAATCTTTGTGTCTTTTGGTATATTTCTTGTTTGTCTTCTTACTCATGGTCTTTCGAGGTTTGCTTTGCTAGCTTCCGCATTACACCTTCTTATTTCGGTCCTAACAAGTGGTATCAAAGAGATTCCGCTGTCGGTGGGCGGCTATTATCCATATATGCCGCCCGTCTAGCCAATGATTATGTTAGCAAAAGTTGGGTCATCGTGTATCATTCTGGTGACTACTTTTTCATAATTAGTTTGTGTAGCATCGTGCCATCATTTCGGTGACTGCTTTTTCATAATTAATTTGTGTAGCATCGTGCCATCATTCCGGAGACTACTTTCTCATATCGACTCGTCTATTGATTCCAGCATGAACCATATACTTCATACTAGATTTTGAGCACTTACAACGATCGCTGCATTGTGAAGAAGTCTATATGGAGCAACCACTTAATTTTGTTGCTCAGGGGAGTTTAGTACCCTTGTATGATGATTACGTAAGTCACTCTATGGTCTAAAACAGTCTTTGCAAGCTTGGTTTGGGAAATTCCAACACTGTAATTTTATCGCTTTGTGTTTTATTGACATTATGCATCAAATTTAGTATTTCATGAGAAGACCAAGCACATTGAGATTGATTGTCAATTTTGAAGTCGGTTGATCAATTGCAGATATCTCACCAAGCCCCTCATCGGTCCTCGTGTTAATTACATTTGTAACAAGCTAGGTACATGAATTGTATGCACTAGCTTGTGGGGG
>JAJOOR010014106.1:0-27550 GCA_036250505.1 Solanum acaule | reverse complement strand
ATCTTTCTATATACAGCTAAACAAGTTTCCGGTAACTTCCGAAACACATTTTTAGGAACTTTTTGGGTCAAATTCAAATATAATCATTTCATTAAGTTCTCGACTCCAAACTCACATGTGAGGCTCTAGTTTAACTCTATCATTTTCCGAGTCGTTACAATGAACTTCGGATAGAAATAACTTAAGTTTGATAAAAATAACTTAACTTTAATCATATAAAATTTTAAATATTGCGTTTGAAGTTAGATTTGTCAAAACTAATTTCAAATACCATATATCTGAAATTATTTGAAATGAGTAAAAATGTGAAAAAAATATTTAAAATGGATACAAATTAAATAGTAACGTCTAAATCAAATATACGTTTAGGGGTCGTTTGGTTGGGAGTCTTAGGAGAGATAGTTCATGTATTATGTATGGTATTATGTAGTACTATGTTTGGCTGAAATTTTGGCTTATGTATAACTAATTCATGGATTACTTGTACATCCTACATGGAATTATAGAATGTATAAGAGTAAATACATTAAAAAAAAACCTGAACTTGTTCGCTAAATTTACTTTAGCACATTAATGTTACAATAATTACCCTCCTAATCTCATTTCAATTAAATTAAAATCCACCCAAAAAGCTAATGTGGCAAATAAAAAGATTAAAAGCGAGTAAAAACGTAAAAAAATAATTTAAAAAAAAAACAAATAGGCCCCTTTGTTTCTTTCCAACCAATAAGGTTTCATCTTCCTCACACCCCACTACCTATATCCACCAACAGCCCCACCATTTCTTCTTCCTCACACCCCATCACCGCCGCCGCCCTCAGCCACAATCTACATCACTCCCTTCTTCGACGAACCCTCCACCTTCTTTCTCCTTCTTCGAAATCCTCCACCCCCACTCTATTTCTCGTTCTTCGAACCCCCCACCTGCACCCATCTTTCTCGTTTTCGAACCCCGCCTTCACCCACACCCATCTCACCCCTTTCTTCTTCTTCTTCTTCTTCTTTGAGCCCCCATCCCCGCCACCTTCTTTCTTCTTCTTCGAAACACCCCCACTCATTCCTTCATTTCAAATGATTCTTGCTTATTCTTAGAAGTGATGAATACGAAAAAAATAAAAAAAGTCAACAACTTATTGTTGCTTCAAGATCCTACTAATGGAAGAGTTTGTTGATTATGATGTACTTGAAGCTTTTTTTAATAAAAAAAGTTATAATTTCATCATCTCAAATTAGTTTTTTCATTTTTATTATTTATTTATTTTGACAATGTGTTACGCTTTAAAATTTATTTTCTAGTCTTTGATCTGTAGAGTTTGATTTTATTTTTATTTTTTGAGATTTTATTTTTATAATCTTGGATTAATTCTCATTTTTTTCTATTTTTTACGTTTCTAAAGTTGTATAAGTAAAAACAAAAACAAAAAAATAATTAAAAAATTCAAAGTTTAAATAATGGCGTTGATGTGGCAATGATGTATTGCTGATGTGCCAATGAAATGGTGTGTGTAATACACATGCCATTGTGAGACTAGTATTGTAGTATTAGGGTTGAAACAAAAATCACTTCAAAGATGTTAATGGGGTATTTAAATGCCCGTGTAGTTTAAGCGTTAAAGTAAGTTGTATTGTCAAGTTCGGGGAGGAGAGGGGGGCACATTATGCCAACCAAACATATGAAAATTGAAAAATATTTTCCTTCATACCAAACACACCCTTAGTGTTAGATAATTCTTCTTGTGGAAGAAATAAAGATATGAAGAATACATTTTTGGCAATTGCGAAAGAGTTTTTACTATATTGCACATGTCACAGAGGAACTACTCAACTTTCACATATCCAAAGTGCTCTTTGAACCACTTGAATACAATTCTTAATTATATTCATATCAAATTTTCTTATTATTTGTAACTATCATCGTAAGTGTCAATCTTTAATGTTACAGCCTACAAGTATGAATGCAATATCTGTGTTTTTTCTTCCACCAAGTGTCCGATATTTACTATAGGTAACTCCATATCCAATAAGACTCAAATTTGAGACTTCTAATTAAAGATAACATGATACTTACCAGTTAACACTCCATCACAACTTTCTTGTTGGTATAAGTAAGAAACGAAACAAATAAATTGAAATAGTTGAAACTATATATCTTAAAAAAGCAATATTTATTAGAAAATCATGACAAACAAATACAGTACTCCACAATTCTATTGAAATTTGGTAGAATCTTTTTACTTTTTTTGTTTTTAGTCTAAAAATATTCTATAGTATTTAATTTCCTTTCAAGTCTAGGGTTTACATTAATTGCAAAATATTTAGTTTCCTTTTAGTTTATTATCTAGAAGGAAAATAATATACTTTATTCTCCTTAATTATTTATAAATAGTGATGTACTCTTCTATTTGAATCAATGCAAGAATCAATACAAAGAGTTGTCATTCATTCTCTCTTTAATTTTTCTTTCTAGTTTCTTCCATTCCATAACAGTGGTATCAGAGCCTTCCATTGATCTTAATGAATCTATGAGTCCATTGAAGAACTTTCAACCACTTTGAATTCATACCTATTTTCAACCCAATTTTAACATGTCCTTTTATTTTTAATGCAGGGCCAATTTTAACACGTGCTTTTATTTTTAACGCAGGACTACTTTTAACCAATTTTTAATCTACACAATTTTAAATGTAACATTTCGCAATCTGAAATAACTAGGAAAAAGCTAATAATTGGAAATAGTCATTTTTGGAAAGAATGAAAATCTCGAAATTTGTTTAAGTTAGGAAAACTTGACTTTTTGGTCAATTTCAAATGGAAATAACTCCTACCTCAGGATGAGTTAGGTGTACTTCATGATATGGTTGGAAAGCTCTTGGAATGATCTTTCCAACGCCGCCAAGTTTGCGCGATTCCGAGTTCGTATGAGTAAGTTATGCCATTTGGAAGTTGGGTTGTTGGATTAAGGAAATTCTAATCCGGATTTTGGAAAGGTAATTTAGTCTTTTCCTTACCTAATTATTCTAATTCATTTTTAGGAGTTTAATTGGGGTAAATTCAGATTTTAGTCAGTTTTAGAAAAGTTAATTTTACGCTAGGGCTTGGAGAAGAGGAGAAAAGAGGAGAAAGGAGAAGAACGTCCAAGTTTCGTTGATTTCGTCAAGGGTAGCTTGTGGATTTCATCGGGGGTGATCCCTAAAAGTTATGTGAGATCACATAGCATTGGGTTAGTTCACCCAAGCGCTAATCATGATTCAATTCAGTGAAATATGTGTTATTTGAAAGTAAATCATTTGAGTTCTTGATGAAATTCGTTTGAATTCTTGTGGGTTATTTTGTTGAAGTTTCATGCGATTTGATTCATGTTTCCGGGTGTAATTTCGGTTTGAATTTGTCATGTATTGGGTGTATAAATGATCCTAAGTGTTTGGGGAAAGAACCATTGAAGTTTAGAGGGTTTAGAGTTGAAAAACGGAGAAGAAAAGTAGGCAAACACCTGGGGAAGGGAGTGGGGCGTCGCGCCAGCCAGCGCGCCCCAAAGCAGCCCCTGAATGTGGGGCTCTGGGGCGACACGCCAGCCAGAGCACCCCAACTTGTTCTCTGAATGTTGAGGGCTGGCGCCCTGCGCCTCTCAGAGCGCCAGGGACGCCAGTTCTTCCCATTCTTCCCCCATATATTTGTAGTTGTTCCTTAGCAATGTACCTATGTTTTCTAGTTGATTCCAACACTATAAGGTACATCTAAACATCATGAAATCATCCATAAATGTCACACCCTGAGCCTACCCCCCGGGTGGGACTGGCACTCGAAGACCATTGTTGGCCTCAAGCGAACCTTTGGTCTGGCTTACTTAACTCAGCGGAAGACTTAAACATAATAAAATATAACTTATGCATACTTAAGAAATAATAGTTTAGCCAAAATGGAAACTCAATCTTTAAACAACATCTGAATGATAATGTAAAGGCAACTGAACTACTAACTGTCTATGAAACCTCTAAACAACTGAGATGGATGTTGGGACAAACCCCACAACATCCTAATGAACTAAACTAGAAAGCGAATAAAAGAGTCCTCCGGAATGCAAGGAGGCTCACCACTGATTCTGAATGCTCAAGCTGGATCAACGAAGCGTTGGCTGCTGATCCTGGTAACCTGCGTCTGCATCATAAGACGATGCAGGCCAACTGGAATCAGTACATTGAATGTACGAATATGCGAGTTGGAATGCTAAACAACAACTTAAGTGGTGATACAATGTCTTGCCCACACTGCCAGAACTGTCCTATACTTTGTCGTCATATAGAACGCTTAACTTAGTGGATTTACTACTCTATGCAAAAAGCATCTTAAGGAGCCATCTAAAAAGTATGATCCTTTACTACCCATGATGGCTACATGGTTTATGGAGACTTGAGTTAATATGAACTCGCATCCCCATATCGGTGCTCAATACTACTCCAAAATATACTTAGCTCATATGTTTGTAAAAACAAAATTCTTTCTTTGAATTGAGATAATTACTCAAAACTTAGCTTAAAAGCTCTTTTGGAATCAATGTTCCCTTTTTCTTGCTCAAATGTGAAAGCATTTATAAACTCTTTGGGAATACTTAGTTCCCTTATAGATTTTTGAGAAATGAACTCAACTCTTTACTCTTTGCTTAACTTGACACTTGAACTTTAAAACGTTTGTTAAAGACTCTTGAAAACTTAAAGAAACTTTGCTTTGACTTGCTTCTTAACTTCTAGACCTGGTTCTTAACTTCTTTGACTTTGATCTTAACTTTCTTTGAATTGGATTATGGATTCAAGGTTCATGATCTCATGTTTATGGATGATTTCATGATGTTTAGATGTACCTTAGAGTGTTAGAATCAACTAGGAAACATAGGTACATCACTTAGAAACTAGTACGAAAAGAAGGGGGGAAAATGGGGTGAACTGGCGTCCTTGGCGCTCTGAGAGGCGAGGGGCGTCAGGCCCCAAACTCCAGAGGACAAGTTGGGGCGTGCTGGCTGGTGCAGCACCCCAAGGCCAAAACTTCAGACACTGCTTTGGGGCGCGCTAGCTAGCGCGGCACCCCACCCTTTTACCCAGAAAATTCCGACTTTTCTCCTTCGTTTTTCATCTCTAAACCCTCCAATCTTCCTTAGTTCTTTTCCCAAACACTTAGGGTCATTAGTACTCTCAACTTACAACAGATCTAACTCAAAAATCCACCCGGAAACACGAATCAAATCAACAAGAAACTTCAACAACACAACCAATCAAGAACTTAACAATGTCCTTCAAGAACTTCACTTTTTAACATGTGAACAACCCAAAATCGCTGAATTGAAACAAGTTGGTGTGTGGGTGAACTAACCCATCACTAAACGATCTCACATACCTTAATAGGGATCACCCCCAACGAATTCCACTCCAAACGCTTGACGTTCTTGGCGAAATCTTGGCTTTCCACCCTTTCTTTCTTCTTTTCTCTTTTCTCCAAGCCCTAAGCATGAATTTAATTTTTCTAATCTGACAAAAATAAGTTTTTACCCCAATAAATCCCTAAAAACGAATTAGGAAATAAATTAGAGAAAAGACTACTTTGCCCTTCCTTAATTCCGGATTGGGACTTTCCTCAATCCAACAGCCCAACTTCCGAAAGGGATATCTCACTCATATGATGTCAAAATCGAGCAAACTTGGCGGCGTTGGAAAGATCTATCCAAGGGTTTTCCAACCATATCAACATTTTCTCATAATTCATCTTGATCTAGGAGTTATGGCCGTTTGAAAATGGCCAAAACTCACTTTCTTAACTTAGACAAAAACTTCCAGATTTCCTTATTCTTTCCAAAAATCAATATTTTCATATTTTAAACTCTTTATAGTCATTTCTAGGTGCGAGATGTTACAATAAACATGAGATCATGAACCTTGAATCCATAATCCAATTCAAGGAAAGTTAGGATCTAAGTCAAGAGCCAAGTCTAGGAAGTTCTCAGAGTCTTTTCAAGAAGTCTTTTGAAAATGTTTTTAACCTTGTTTTTCGACTTAAAGTTCAAGTTGAGTAAAGAGTAAAGAGTATAGATTGAAGTTCATTTCTTCAAAAAGTATATGGGGACTAAGTATTCCCAAAGAGATTTAAAATGTTTTCACATTTAAATAAGAACGAAAATTGAGATTTCCAAAGAGCCTTCAGGCTAGTTTTCATAAAAGAGTAATCGCTTTCTAAATGAAGCAAGAGGGGAAACTTTGATTTCCAAGATAGCCTTTGAGCTAAGTTTTTGAGCACTAATCTCAAATCACAGAAAGAAGTATGTTTTTAAACGTAAAGAGCTAGTATCATATTTTGGAGTAGTATTGATCACCGATATGGGGACG
The DNA here is from genome assembly GCA_036250505.1 of Solanum acaule. Classification (NCBI taxonomy): domain Eukaryota; kingdom Viridiplantae; phylum Streptophyta; class Magnoliopsida; order Solanales; family Solanaceae; genus Solanum; species Solanum acaule. Next base: position 21,182 of record JAJOOR010014106.1, on the reverse strand, counting down.
AGCTTGAGTTCAAATAACTCACGTCTCAATAAATCATGTAGCCATCATGGGTAGAAAAGGGTCATACTTTTTAGATATATCCTTTTCGCATAGACAAGTGGATCCACTTAGTAGTTCAGGTCTTATGCCCTTGGCAAGGTATAGGATGCGCTGGCAGCGTGAGGGAAATCGTTGTATCATCACAATAGCTCTTATGTGATAGTTGTCGGTTAGAGAAACTCATACTTCAGTACTTTGTATATTTATATACATCAGTTTATTTGTATTTTTACATACATCTCAGAGTTATTTGTATCTTTGCATGCACACAGAGTTGACATCATGTTTTAAACAACTTTTATTTATATTGCACTTGTTTTAAACTGCTTTATATTGAAATGAGTGCAGTTATGTTGAGTTGAGTTGAGCCAGGTAAGTTCTTCAGTTTTCTTTCAAATTCTTTTCAAGCCTATCTTGTTTTAGCATTCCAACTGACATACTCGTACATTCAATGTACTGATACCAGTTGGCCTGCATCTTATTATGATGCAGACGCAGGTAACTAGGATCGGAATCCAGCGCACCGTTGATCCAGTGAGCAGTTCAGAGTTTGTTAGTGAGCCGCCTTACATTCCAGAAGACTCTTTTTATTGCTTTCAGTTTTATTTTCAAATCATTAGGATGTTGTGGGGTTTGTCCCAACATTCATCTCAGTTGTTTTAAAGGCTTCATAGATAGTTATACAGTTAGTTATGAGTCTTTTAGCTTTGTATTTAAAAAATACAATCTTTCAGTTGCAAAAAATACAAAGACAAAATTGTAATTCAAAATTCAGTTGCAAATTCAATCTTTTCTAAAATCATTGCATGTGAGATAGCAAAAGAAGCTTGGGAAAAACTTGAAAAGGAGTATCAAGGAAGTGAACGAGGCAGAAAAAATCAAATTTTGAATTTGAAAAGAGATTTTGAATCTCTTAGGATGCAAGAGGGTGGGACTATCACTAATTATTCTGACAGAATTTCTTTGATTGTCAACAAAATCAGGTTGCTTGGTGAGGATTTTAAAGATAATAGAACAGTTGAAAAGATTCTTGTGACTATTCTCAAGAGATTTGAGTCTAAAATCTCTGCTTTAGAAGAGTCTATCTCTCTACCATCTCTCTTGTAGAATTGATAAGTGCTCTTCAAGCACAAGAACAAAAAAGAGCTTTCAGACAAGATAAAGTTGTTGAAGGTATCTTTTATGCAAACTATCAAAAAAGAAAAGTTGATTATCCTCCTTGCAAATATTGCAAAAAGAAAACACACTTGGAAAATTTTTGTTGGTGGAGATCTGATGCACTATGTGGAAGTTGCAAGCAAACAAGTCATGTTACAAAAGTGTGCAAGTTCAAAGACACTCAAAATAAATCACAAGCACTATTAGTAGAAGAAGAATGTGAGGCTGAATTCCATTAACTGCCACAACAAAAGTAAGTAAAAGATATTTTTCAAGAATAATTAAGTGTTCAAACTCAAGTTAGATACACCAACTTGAGTATGAGGGGGAATGTTGAAATTTGGTAGAATCTTTTTACTTTTTTTTTTATTCTAAAAATATTCTATATATTTAATTTCCTTTCAAGTCTAGGGTTTGCATTAATTGCAAAATATTTAGTTTCCTTTTAGTTTAGTATCTAGAAGGAAAATAATATATTTTATTCTCCTTAATTATTTATAAATAGTGGTGTACTCTTCTAATTGAATCAATGCAAGAATCAATACAAATAGTTATCATTCATTCTCTCTTTTATGCAAACTATCAAAAAAGAAAAGTTGATTGTCCTCCTTGCAAATAGTGCAAAAAGAAATTCAGCACCTAAGCAAAATAACAAGTATACATCTTGGAGATAGAAACACAAGTCATGAGTAGTTTCCTTATTTAATTAAGATTCGTAATAGGAGAAGCAAACTGGAGTAGCACTTTGCTATTCTCAAATTGAGTCAGGTCTTTTTATAGTAATGAAACAATTGCCTCAATCCCATCTCCACTTTGATTATCCATTAAAATGAACATGTTTCCAATCCCGATTGCTGGAATTGTTACCAGTCCAAAATCCAAATTGTTCAATGGGTAACTGCAAACACTGCTACCTCTGTACAATTAAATTTCATTACCCATCGATGTCCACTCAAAACAAATCAACACTAGCTTGCTCTCCTTCTTCAGTCCATCTTTAGCTCGCGCGAACCACTCCATTTCATCCTCACTCATCGTTACAACGTGTATCATACTAACAATATTCCCTATTGCCCTTGTTGGTAGTGGTGGATCCAATATTTGTTGTTCATCTTGTATTCTTAAGATACTTAGAATAATAGTTTGAAGAACTTGTTGAGAAACAACAAAGTTTAAAGGGTATTTTCAAACTAGAAAATTAAAGCTAGTAGAGAAAATAGAATCAGAAACAATATAAAAATATTTTTCTCAAAGAAAGAAAATCGAGCCCACTGAATGCACAGTGTCCCCTTAAGGAAATTATTCCCCTCAAGTACCCGAGGTTAATGGAATATATCCTCCCAGGATAGAACGATCTTACTCACCGTTGTATCGGTACCTAAAACCACGGTGTGAGCGAACCACTCAAAGGCAGTAAAGTCACAACTTTGTTTTTCTCCTTGAATCTAGCTTTGGGATCTCTAGTCTGGTAGATAGAGTTACCGCCATGATGACTTGTCCTAAGCCGTAAACCCATCCCTTAGATGATCTTTCAAATTTCTCTCTAGTTAGGCCTTTTTGTGAGTGGATCCGGCATATTATCCTTTGACTTTACATAGTCAATTGTGATAATTCCACTAGAGAGTAGTTGTTTTCTAACAGTGTTATGTCTATCTCTTATATGATGAGACTTTCCGTTATACATCATGCTCTATGCCCTACCTATTGCATCTTGACTATCAAAGTGTATGCATACTGATGCCAAAGGTTTGGACCAAAAAAAGAATATCTATCAAGAAATTCTGAAGTCTTTCAACTTATTCGTCGGCCTTATCTAGAGCACCTAGGTCATAGATCATTGTAGAGCTAGCGATACATGTCTTTTTGGAAGATTTCCAAGAGACTGCTCCTCCACCAAGAGTAAATACATATCCACTCATGGATTTTACTTCATTTGATCCCAGTAATCCAATTTGCATCACTATATCCTTTCAATACCGCTGGATATTGTTATAATTCAAGACATAATTTTGAGTATGTTTTAAATACCCTAAAATCTTTTCATTGCCATCCAATGAGTTTGATTGGGATTATTCGTGAACCGACTCAGTTTACTAATAGCACATACTATATATGATCGTGTACACTTCTTGATATACACATACTTCCCAATACTCTAGCACAATCCAATTGTGAGTCATTTTCGCCTTCACTCATTTGAAATGCAAAGCTCACATTTATTGGAGTCTTGACAATATTGAAATCCAACAATTTGAACTAGTCAAGTACCTTTTCGATGCAATGAGACCATGACAATGCTAAACATTATGGAGTTCTAAGGATTCTTATACCTAAGATCGCATCAGCAACTCCAAGATCTTTCATATCAAACTACCTTTCTAGCAGACGTTTAGTAGCATTTATGTCATTAGTGTCTCTACTGATGATCAACATGTCATTAATAAACAAATAAACAAAGACCGTGCGATTTTAATGTAAACACATTTATCACTTCCATCATTCTTAAATCCAATTGCCAACATGGTTTGGTCAAATTTATTATGTCATTGTTTGGGTGCTTGTTTTAGTCCATAAAGTGACTTAACAAGTTCACACACTTTCTTTTCTTTACCAGGAACCACAAAACCCTTGGGTTGTTCCATGTAAATTTCTTCCTCCGGTTCTCCATTTAAGAAAGTTGTTTTAACATTCATTTGATGAATTAGGAGGTCATATACCGCAACTAATAATATTAACATCTGAATGGATGTAATTCTAGTTATTGACGAGTATTTATCGATAAGATCAAGACCTTGTTTTTGTCTAAAGCCTTTGACAAAAAGTCTTGCTTTATATTTGTCAACAGTTCCATCGACTTTCATTTTCCTTCTAAAGATTCACTTTGAACCCAAAGGTTTATTTTCTGGAAGAAGATCAATTAACTTCCAATATGGTTGCTCAAGATTGCATCAATCTCATTATTGACACCATCTTTCCAGAAGGATGAGTCTACAGAAGACACAAGAAATGTTACAAAATCATATTCGAAGGAAGTAGATGTCTTTTGACATTTACTGCGCCTCTGAATCTCTTTATTAAGTACATTTTTTCTTTCCAACGTCTTTTAGACCCTTCACTAGACTACTCAAGTCTAATTTTACAGTCCACAATCATATGTCCTATTTTAATCCTTTTATGAATAGGAACTTGGACATTGGCTAGACACCCCCACACTTTGAAGTATTTCAAGTTGGATTTCCTTCCTATCCATTTCTCATATGGAATAGATTGTGTCCTGAACAAACAAAATTGCTTTATTTCTGAAAAGACAACTTTTTATTGTTCCCTTTTGCAGTAAGGATAGTTCCTCTATACAAGTCTTGTGGTAAACTTGAACTTATAAGTAATGCCCCCATCATTTTCTTCAAAGTTTGTTTTTTTTTCATCCTGCAATTCCATTAGATTTAGCTGAATAGGATAGTAGTTTAATGGATAAATCCATTTTCCAAACATATTTCTACAAAAGGAGATTTATATTCTCCATCCCTATCACTTCTTATATTTTTCACAACTGATTTTCAACTTCAATATTATATTGTCTAGACATTTCTATTGCCATTGAGCAAATAGACATAGTCGTTTTTAATGCAATTGTCAATGAAAGTTATGAGATACGTCCCACCACGAGATGGGGTTGACTTCATATCACAAATGTCAGTGTAAATCAACTCTAAGGGATTAGAATCCCTTTTAACAGATTTATAAGAATGCTCAGCATACTTAGATTCCATACAAACTTGACATTTTTATTTATTGCACTCAAAGTTAGACAAAACTTCTAAGTTGATCAGTTTTTCTTACAAGGTTTTGTAATTGACATGCCCCAAGTGTTCATGTCACAAACAGTTTGACTCAAACAAGTAGGAACAAATAAAAATATTGAGTTTGAAAAGCTCTCCGTGAGGTAACTTTTTCTCACAAATATTTTGTTCCTATTTCTTACAATTTTGTGTGATACAAACATTGTTTAGAGTCATCATCTTGTCATATGTCCTTTTCGGAAGGACCTTTCCATAACTTTCAATTTGATTGTTATACAACTACCCATGAACAAAGTTTCATCGGGTCCAATAAAGGCAATATAGTCCAAATGCTTCTTTTACAAAACATGACAAATGACTATTCACCAATATTCATGTCTATACAAATAGTTATATTTACTAGACATATCTTTTCATGAAAAGTCACAACAATTTCAGTGACATGTTTTCATAAAAGAACGCAATCATTTTGAATAAGTATACATATAATTTGATAGTTTCATACTAGTCATACCATATACTAATAAAAGAGAAACTCAACGACCACAATATCAAATATACTCCAAGAATTTTGTGGGTCTAACATAATACAAAAGTATCACCGAACTTCATATCTTGTGCTCTAAATTTAAATTAGACACTAAGTCTAATTTTATCTTTGTCATAAGCATAGAACCCCCTACATTTTAAATATGATCCCAATAATATTTTTTAAGTATTTGATCAGTTTTTCCACATTTTTTTTCTCATGCTATCAAAGTGTCATTGGCAACATGAAACCTCTTTTGAAAATATTATTCTTCAAAAGAATTATAGTGCTTCAATTCTCTTTGACAATCTTTACACAATGTCAAAGTTCATTCCATAGAGGCACAAAATCACAAACTCTAAGTCACTGGCATTTTTTCTCTATCACAAATAGAGATACCTTTTAGTATTTAGAATACTAACAATAAAGACAAAAAAATTTGTACAATTTGTTTCTATAACAGTAAAGTTTATAGAAAGTCAAAAGTACAACATTGACTTATTATGTGAAGTTTTCATATTCTTCAAACCAATAGCATAATCTAATTTATCCAGAGTAGAAAACTACAAAAGTCTTTAGTCTACAAAAATCAGACACAATCAAATTTCATATGGAGTACAAAACTACAAAAGTTTTTTTTTTTTTGTCTCCAAACAGAATTAAAACATATTCTTAGATTATCACATAGATTTGCTTTTCTTTTCAAATAGTCTTCCAACTATAACATTATGACATACTATTTTATCAAACAAAAATGTGCATCTCTCATTCTTTAAACTAAAGAATTTTAAAGGCAACACTTTTTGCCAAGGAAAATTCATTTAAAAATCATATGGTTTGCAGATCATTTTCCAAAGACTTACATGATATTTATCAAAACTGTTAACTTTTAGAAATTATTTTCCTCCTTAGATAAATAATAAGAAGGTTACCTGGTGCAATCTTTAATCAAAATACCACCAATTCCTCTAGTACATTCTCACTTCGACCTTGCTAAAGAAAGCATTGAATTCTGGAGAAGAAATGCATTAATCTTCTACTCCCATGATTTGTTTCTCTCAATCAGTAGAATAAAAGAAATACCAACAGTATAATAATTTCTTTAAGATTGTTGTTCATCTTGTATTCCTAAGATACTTAGAACAAAACTTTGAAGAACTTGGTAAGAAACAACAATGTTTAAAAGTACTTTCAAACTAGAAAATTAAAACTAGTAGAGAAAATAGAATCAGAAACAATATAAAAATATTTTTCTCGAAGAAAGAAAATCGAGCACACTGAATGCACAGTGTCCCCTGAAGGAAATTATTCCCCTCAAGTACCCGAGGTTAAGGGAATATATCCTCCCAGGATAGAATGATCTTACTCACCGGTGTATCGATACCTAAAACCACGCTGTCAGCGATCCACTCAACGACAGTAAAGTACACTTAGAATACTAGATTTAGTAGTAATAGAAGAAGTCCAAAAAAATTCGTTCAACTAAAATGAGAGGAAATCCCTCAATTTATAGAAAACAAAGGGTAGTGTGAAAAAGGTTCTTATTGTGCATTACCGGAAAGGTCACAACCTTTCATAAAAGTCACAACTTTTCATAAAAGTCACAACCTTTCATAAAAGTCACAACTTTTCATAAAAGTTGCAACTTTTCATAAAAGTCACAACTTTTCATAAAAGTCACAACTCTTCATAAAAGTCGCAACTCTTCATAAAAGTTGCAACTCTTCATTTTCCATTCACACCTTTTAAAACCCAAAAATATTGTACCTAAATTCACAGCTTAGACCAACACAGATGGTTTAAACGAGCTCGAGCTGCTGTCGCAGGACACTTGTAAATTAGCGCGGACAACACTTAAAGTCGGGTTGGATTTTGCACCCCTATTTCTAATACCACTTGAGTTTTCAGCTTCTCGAGTTTCGAATTGGGAAATATGTACCTTTTTCTATTAAGGGGTATATTGTCAAAATCAACAACCATAGTATATTAATTTAACGTTTCAAACACACCTCATCCAATTCTAAGTGTTCAACGATAGTAAATCAATAAAAAAACCCCAACAAAATGAGTTGGGGTCGAATCCCACAGGGAGTGGTACATGTTTAAGATTCAAATGGGAAGTATAAATGTGGTCAAATTAGTCATAGGAATAAAAATTATCTAATAAAGACATCAGTCAAATTAAGGGGGAACACGAATGTCAAATGGGGGTTTTAGTTTTGATTATCAACTACAAACATCGATTATAAACAATACGAAATAACAATAATGAGATGGGTTCTTGGGATGTGATTCGATTATAGGCTAATATAGACAAATGGGTAATTGCAACTATTAGAAAATAGCAAGATATTAGTGAGTAGGCTAGGCTATAGAGGAGGTAAACTTTCTCTCGAACAATTTACCCCGAATCAAGTTGATTTCTCTCGAACATCAACAAGCATGCAAAATAAGAGCAGCCCACACCTTAATCCATTCACTCTTTCAAGCTGAATGTGTAGGAAAGGGTTTAGGATTTACTCTCTCGAGCTGAACCCAGGTCAACCCAATGCCCACAAACCATCAATCAAAAACCTTAGTTATAAAACCTCTTTCTCGAGCAAACCAAGAACACAAAGCTAGAACTGCATTTTCTACAACAATTCTTAAATTAAAATACAATTAATTATTAAACTCACTTTTAAATAGCATTTAAACTAACAATTAGCAATACCCATAAGCTAAATCAGTCCATAATCACATAATCACACCCCAAGAATTGGGTTTTTAGCTAGACATCATAAAAAGGTAAAAACCATTACCAAATTGATTAACCATCAACTGGTAAAAGTGATTTCATCCTTAAAATGCTCCAATTTGAAGATCCTCAAAGACCCACTTCTAATTAATGAAAAGTGAATTTATTCAATCCTTCAAAGCTTAGGAAAAACTAGAGGAAACTGTCTCCAGAGCTATAAACTTAATAAAAGTTGTTCTAAAAAGTGATTGATTAAAAGATTGATACTAAACTAAATTTCCAAAAATGTATTTATAGTCGCCAAAAATTTGCTGCGAAAAGTCACTCGGTGAAGTAAGTCGGGCTCGTCGAACCACTTGGTAAGCCGCCCCTAGGTAATTTCCTTCGCCCTTTTGCCTTGGCATTCAGCATTTTCAAGGTCTGTAACTTTGGGAGATCTAGCACTACATCGCGGAACTACTCGGCGATCAGTCGACTGCTCCTTTCTCCGGCCGAATTGGTTTCTTCCCTTAGGGCTTGGCACACTAGAACTTTAGGCGGTCTGATAGCCATTCGGCGATTCGCCAAGTGAACTTGGCGATCACCAGGCTTCTTTTCTTCTTCCTTTCAACCTGTTTTGTTCCTTTTTTCTTGTTAGTGTCCTTGCTTTGTTCTTCAATTCATATTCCTGAAAATCAAGGGGTTTACATTAGTTATTGGCACAGAATAAGCTTTCCTTTCTTCAACATTTTCACTCATGCTCAAAGTTCACCCTATTATTCAACTTCCAATGGAATACCGAGCACCCCATTTCTTTTGCAACGTTCACAACTTTTTCATTCTTTTTCTTTTGCTTTCTTCTTTTCTTTCTCTCTTTTTTTTATATGGAGGGGTTCCATCATTTTCAAATCCATGGATCAAGGGGGAATTCTTCACACTTCTTGATTTACCTTTTTTTTTCACCACACCCCCAACTTAGACTTTTGGCCTAAGTTGGCTATTCAAACAAACCACACTTCATGAGGATTATGGGTGAATGGATACAGAGATGTCTCAATTGCATTAAGTTCCTTCCAAGAAAAGGATAAGGCTCGAAGAGGGTCCAAACAAAGTTCACACATCTCACAAGGTTGGCCACAAAAGAGGTATATTATCAAATTGTTTCACTCTTCAAAATTGTTGCCTAAAATGATTTCAAGAGCTTGCATCACTTAGTCAACCGGACCAACGGGACAAATTCTAGGTGACATCACACAAGGTTTACGGTAAGCTCATCACACAAGGCATTGGCACCAATATCAAATGAGACTCCACACTTTCGCTAGTGTGCAATGTTCATCACAAGAGAGTCCATTCGATAACCAGCTAGTCACAACGAAATGCATAAAGTTCACATATTGTCTATGCAACTTCATTTGGCCTCATTGTAGCCACACATTCAATTTTGTTCGATTAAGAGCACTATTCAAGTCATCATTATTGATCATAACTGATACTCAAATTTGCACAAGAACAGCCAAATTCCAACACAACAAAAGTGGCAATTTTTTTTTAGATGGGTCAAAAACCATTTTCATTCATAACAAGGAGCCATAAGCTCAAATATCCACAAAACAATATCAACACATACTTTCAAAACAAAAAAGCCTAATATATACAAAATATAATCACAAAAGGTAGGTATGGAAATACCACCCAACCACAAATAAAAAGGCAGTTGTCCTCAAATGCAACAAAATAATAAAAAGTCAATAAAAATGATAGAGAGGGAGTTAAAAAAGGTCTTGTCTACACAGTCGCTCTGTCGGGGCATCGATGCCCGGTGCAACATCAGCAGTAACTCCACTAGAGCCTTCCCTAGACGTCTCTGTCAGCGATGTCTGAATGACTGACTATACAATCACTTCCTCTAAATTCGGCAGGTCTCCATAGATGGTCGCCTCCTGGGCATCCACCTGTTCCTCATCCGTCTCCGCTTCCGACTCATCAGCTACAACATCATCCACATGTACCTCTCCGGTGGTAGCTGGATGTATCTTAGAATTGGCCGGGGAATCTCGATCCTCATCTGACTCGAATAGAAAAGTGAAGTCTGTGGACTTCAAATAGTCCACGTCATTCCTCAAATCTGCATACTCGGCTTTCAAAGTCGTCACCTCTAAAGTAACCACTTGTCAACTCTCACAAGTAACTACTCTCACCATGAGATCATCAATAGAAGTCCAGAGGGGTGTCAAAGTAGCCAGGAGTGCCTGCTTATTCATCCAAGGCACCTTAGCCTCTAGCCTACCAGCTCACACATCGGCCGAATGAGCTAAGTGCCTCATCTTCAGTATCATGGCCTGAGTAATCCTAATGGGCTGGGAAGCAGTAGAAGAACCAGGAGCCTGGGAGGAAATGAAAGCAGGTGTACCTGAAGGCAGGAGGCCGGAGTAGGCAAAGATGCCTCTACAGGTATCGAATCAACATCAACCTCTAGGGACGTATCCATCAGAGTTTCTCTCCTCCTATCAGCATCATCCCGAGTGTACTCGGCCTCTATCTGTCAGATATTTGTAGAAGATGTAAGGGTGACCTCTATGTACCTCTGCTCGTCAAAGCTCTGTAAATAGGACCGGGAAGAGAAGGGACGTTTGGCACTATTTTTCCCTTATGGCCATCTCCTGCTCGATGATGAGTCCCATGTTGAGCTGCTTGTGTGCAATGATAGATCCTAGACATGTCATCTTAGGGTGGTGGAGGATGGACTCATTCTGTGAGGGCATGGTGGAGCTACTGATAAATCCAAACCAATACCGCGCAAATACATTCAAATCCTTCTTCTCGATCAAAGCTCCTGTCTCAATCCACCTCGGGGTGTTGTCAGAACTCAAGGGATCAAGCCAGCCCTTCATATCATCAAGGGCTTGTGTTGTAGCTAGCCCCTCATACTCATGCTCAAACCTTGTAGCCCTGTCAAGTGCAGCATTGATGTGATCGTTGTTGCAATTCACTTTTTTTCCCCTGGACCACTACAGACTTCACCTATCTGAAGGCACTGGCCTTCTTCTTCCCCTAGGGAACTAGCTCACCATACCCAGCATAGAACTCACAAACCCAAATAGGGATATACGAACCTCGGGGATTGGTGAAAATGTCGAAGCGATGGTACCGGAGTGTGTCCCTCACCCTAGAATATTTGCCCTCTAGGCCCTCTGTAGACAACAGTTTCTCCTTGAGAATCGTCCTCAATCCCTCGTCATTTAATCTGTTGAGTAGCCGGGGAGGAGGACCCTGAACTGGTGAAGCTGGAACCGTCGTTTGAGTTGGAGCTGCACTGTATCAGCAGCAGAAAGGGTGACCTCTGGGATCCTAGATGGACCTTGACAAACACTGGAAATTATTTTAGCTCGCGGGGATTGTAGAGGTTGGTAACCTCAGGCTTAGGGAATGTAGCCTGGGAGTCGAAGGACTCCCCGCCACTATCGGAATTATGCTCCAGTATTTCAGCTGTGGGCACTTTGCCCTTTCCTTTGCCTCCTTTTGGAGGTGCTTGTTTACCCTTTTTAGAGGGAGTAGTTGCTCCTTCGTTGATAACAATACCCCATGCTCTTTTGTGGGGCGGTATACCACTGTCTTCCAGGTTCGTTCTAGCCATATCTGCAAGACACACTAAAAAAACTTAGAATTAATCCAAGAAAAGTACAGAAAACAGGTTGCAAAAAGACTTTCCGAACCGATTGGCGAGTCACCAAATTACTTTGGCGATCCAGATCGAGCTCACCTAAAGGATTGGCTTAAAAATTTCCCCTAAAAATAGCATGTCGGTGATGTTCAGGCCTTTCGGCGAATCGTCGACATCATTCGGCGAGCATAGACTAGCCCGCCAAAAGTTACAGTATGTTTTAGGGGTTGGGGGCGCAAAAAGAACAATCAAAGGAGACTTTCGGCGAGTCGCCGAGTGAACTTGGCGAGCTCAGGCTTATCGCCAAAAGTTACAGAATCAAAATCAACTAAAAGTTGAAAATAAAGGCGATCAAGGGGGATTTCGGCGAATAGCCGAGTGGTTCGCGGAGCTCGTCCTAGCTCACCAAACTGCCAACGTGCCTATTTTCCACCTCAACTCCTAAAATCAAACCTGCAGCCCCCGAAAACAAAATCAAACCATATACTAACTCAATTAATCTTAGACACATATCACCCATGCCACCGGGGTACTCAGACTTCCCCCGATTTGGCCAAAATTGGTCATTTGACGACTTTAGCCCTTAGGAATAACATCAAACGCTCTATCATTGGGCAAAGCACGTTATTTAACACAATTTGGGTTACTCAGACTTCACCCGACTAGACCCAACAACAATTTAACGCAACGCACAAGATTACGATCAATTTTAAAGCACAAAAATTAGGGAATCAACAATTTAGGCACAATATCAAAATTAAAACTAGCAAACTAGCACACATTTATGATTTCAGAGAGGCCCAGTGCTAGGCAGCAAAGAATTCCAACTCCGAACACATGATCAACGACCACAAAGCGGTAAAATGCAAGAATATTGAAAAACTAAAGTGCGGGTGTGATTGTCTGGAGTTAAAAGTGAGGGAATGTGAAAGAATTTGAAATTTTAAACCTTTGGCCTTTTAAAAACCATCCAGTCCGTGCCCTTTCGGCGATGTTAGTCGTCCTCGCCGAGTGGTTACTTATCTTGCCGAGTTTAATAGGACCTCCAGTTAATGTAAGGGTCTAAAAGGTGGACAAAGCTGGGCTCGCCGACCTATTCGGCGAGTCACTGATTTGTCCATGGACCCGCTGATTTTTACATACTCTATCCTTGCAATTTCTTTGAGTCCAACGACGGTCCAAGTCGGGATCCCCGACCTCTTCGGCGAGTCGCCGACCAGACTCTTGGCTCGCCAACCTGCATTTTCAACACATTCCACACTTCACCTGCATAATCAACACCCGTTATTCCAAAAATGAAATATAAAGTAATAAAAACTTAGGTTGCCTCCCAAGAAGCGCCTTAGTTAACGTCGTGGCACGACGCAAGTTCCCACTCAAATTTCATTCTTGGGGTTTGCCATAGTATCACTAGGCAAACCCCCTTGTTGTCTCAGGTTTAAATGAGAAGAAATTTGACCCATTTGGGTCTCCAACTTCTTGATAGAGACGGAATGAGAGGTCACCATCTGGTTAAGGGTCCATACATCTTATTTAATCTCCTTCAAAATTTTATCGGACCCTTCAATCTTGTTGAGAATACGAGAGAGCATATCCTCATCCCGGTCACCCTCAGAATCTTTGGGCTTTTGACGCTCATGGGGAGGAATATACATATCCTTCTCCCCTTCTCTTTCCTTACAGGTGGCATTATGATCGCAACACTCTCTCTCCCGGTCTCTCCAGCCCTCATCTCTGTTCCAACCTTAGTTACCACCTGGCCTTGGGTAGTTTGCACGATAACCTCCTCCTTGGTTGGCTAGGAAGTTCACTTCCTCATTGTACAACGCTTCAAACTTGGTCTCATCGGGGTTTACACAACCCACACCCACAACATTGACACTCCTAGCACCAGCTCGCATGACATTTTTGGCCAAAATGTCTAGTTGGGTCATCATTTTTGCCATGTTTTGGTCCCTCTCTTGATCTTTTTCAAGCTGTTCTTTTGTCAATTTAAAAATGAAAGGGGATACCTAATCTTCGCAAGTGTACCTTGCCCGGTTAATTTTGGTCATACCATCCAAGAGTTAGGATGCTCTAATGTAAGGTTGTTGCATTAAACCTCCTGGAGAAAGTTGATCAGCCACTCCCTTGTTCACTAAACAAGGCTTTGGTAAAAGTATTACAGCAAAATGTTGTCGGGCAATTCGTGTGTTGGGCATTGCAGCACCAACTTCTTAAACCTTAGCCAAGTCTCATGGATTGGCTCACCCTCCATACACTTGAAGCTTTGGATGTTGTCCCTAAGTGTCATCATCTTCGAAGGAGGGAAAATCGCACTTGGAATGCGGTGACAAGCTCTTCCCATGAAGTGATAGAATCTCTTAGCAACTTGGCCAACCACTTACACGTTTCTCCCATTAGAGAAAATGGGAACAACCTCAATCGAACCGGCTCTTGGGATATGTTCTTAAAGGAGAACGGCCCGCAAACATCAACCAAGTTCCTTATATGCTCATGGGGATCCTCATGACCCAACCCACCAAACAACCATTTCAATTGTAAGAGCTGCAACATGGTGCTTGTAATGTGGAACACAGCGTTCCCTTCAGTTGTAGGCAAGCGAATGGCACCAACTCCACCCACCAACTCCACCCACAAGATTTGGGTCATTGACATTCGGTTAATTGACATCATTGATATTGTCGATGTCATCTTGGTGGCCCAATTGGCTGCCATTGCTTCCGTTGACACTCATTTCCTCTGTTTTAACAAGCAACATGAAAACCACAACTAAAAGTAAGTAGATTCTACTATGACTAAAAAACCAAAATTCAACTTCACCAAAAGAATCTCAAATAACACCACTCCCCGACAGCAGTGCCATTTTAATTTAACGTTTCAAGCACAGCTCATCCAATTCTAGGTGTTCAACGATTGTAAATCAGTATAAAACCCAACTAAATGAGTTAGGGTCGAATCCCATAGGAGTGGTACGTGTTTAAGATTCAAATGGGAAGTATAAATGTGGTCAAATTAGTCATAGGAATAAAAATTATTGAATAAAGACATCAGTAAAATTAAAGGGGGACACAAATGTCAAATGGGGATTTTAGTTTTGATTATCAACTACAAACAGCGATCACAAACAATATAAAATAACAATAATGAGACGGGTTCTTGGGATGTGATTGGATTATAGGCTAATATAGACAAATGGATAATTGCAACTATTAGAAAATAACTAGTTATTAGTGAGTAGACTTGGCTATAGAGGAGGTAAACTTTCTCTCGAACAATTTACCTCTAATCAAGTTAATTTCTCTCGAACATCAACAATCATGCAAAATAAGAGCAGCCCACACCTTAATCCATTCACTCTCTCAAGTTGAATGTGTAGGAAAGGGTTTAGGATTTACTCTCTCGAGCTGAACCTAGGTCAACCCAATGCCCACAAACCATCAATCAAAAACCTTATTTCTAAAACCTCTCTCTCGAGCAAGCTAAGAACACAAAGCTAGAATTGCATTTGCAACTACAATTCTTAAATTAAACCACAATTAATGATTAAACTTACTTTTAAATAGCATTTAAACTAAAAATTAGCAATACCCATAAGCTAAATCAGCCCATAATCACATAATCACACCCCAAGAATTGAGTTTTTAGCTAGACATCATAAAAAGGAAAAAACCGTTACCAAATTGATTATCCATCAACTAGGTAAGAGTGATTTCGTCCTTACAATGCTCCAATTTGAAAATTCTCAAAGACCCACTTCCGATTTCTGAAAAGTAAATTTCTTCAATCTTTCAAAGCTTAGGAAAAACTACAGAAAATTGTCTCCAGAGCTAAAAACTTAATAAAAACTGTTCTAAAGAGTGATTGATTAAAAGATTGATACTAAACTAAATGTTAAAAAATGTACTTATAGTCGCCAAAAATGTGTTGCGAAGAGTCGCTCGGCAAAGTAAGTCAGGCTCGCCAAACTACTCGGCAAGCCGCCCTTTGGTCATTTCCTTCGCCCTTCTATCTTGGTATTCAGCATCATCAAGGTCTATCACTTTGGGCAATCTAGCACTGCATCGCAGAACTACTCGGTGATCCGCCGACTGCTCTTTTCTCTCGTCGACTTGGTTTCTTCCCTCAGGGCTTGGCACACTGGAACTTTAAGCGGTCAGATAGCCATTCGGCGATTCGCCAAGTTCACTTGGCAATCACCAGGCTTCCTTTCTTCCTCATTTCAGCCTGTTTTGTTCTTTTTTTCTCATTAGTGTCCTTGATTTGTTCCTCAATTCATATTACTGAAAATCAAGGGTTTTACATCAGTTATTGGCACAAAATAAGCATTTGAGGATACTAAATTTATATAAACAAAGCCCTAAATGAGTCCAAATCCCGAACTCATCATATACAAGCCTTGATGCTTTCATCTTTCCTGTTGAGTTTGAAGTAGATAGGTGTTTTGTAAGCTACGGTAACAGTCAATACTTATAGAATATGTCAATTATTGAGCCACTTTGAAATTAATTAAATGAAGTGAACATGGTCATGATTGAGTTAGTCAAATATTTGTATTCATAAGTGATCAATTGTTTCAATTGATGTCTATTGGAGAGGATAAAACAGCATGCCAAGAAGAAGCAGAGCTGCTAGTATGCATTAAAAATTTGCCTTCTAGTCGTTCCTATTTTAATGAGATTGATAAACAATAATTTTGTCATTTTACTTTTAAAATAACAAAGCGGCAGTAATATGATTAGTTGGTGGCTCACGTAATCGAAGGCCTAAAGAAAAATCTCAACTAAAGGCCTAAAATCTAAATAAACTTCATATGTATTTATTTAAAAAATATTTTTCTTACACTTTTAAATGAAAATTATTATTTTTAATAGTACTGTAACAAACCGATTTGTCGTTACTTAAGGACATCTCATACGGAATCTCAAAATTCTGGAAATGTGGTGCCAAATTTAAAAGTTTAGAGCATGTGATTAAAAATAACTGATTTGAATTTGGCTGGGCTGACGAGCATGTGATTCAAAGGCACCCGGGACTTCAAAAATCCTTCAAAGGAACAGATTACCTCTCAAGGGATGTGAAAGCCCAAGTAATTTCGGTGCTCTTTCATTACGATTTGCTCTCACAGAGTCAGAAGCTCATGGGAGAGATTCATCATATGACGCTTGATGCCTAGGTAGGCTAAATTTATTTAAATTGAGTAGTTAGACCCATTTCTACTGCATTATATCTTGTGAATTTTGGAGATTGCATGTATAAGCCTTCGGGCATGGAATCTGGACAGTTAAGCTTGTGGCTAAGGTAGTTAGTTGATAGTGGTGGTTAGCTAATGGTGATTGTTCTATGGCATGTTTGGGTGTTTCCTAGGAAGGGAATTGTGGGCAGGTTTAGAATGATCAGGATTGGCTAGAGGTTATCTTTTGATAAGTGATGGTTGTATATTTTTCTTGATGATTGTATGCATGTCTATTACTTTATAGTATCATTCATGCATTGCATGTTTGTGGAAAACATTAGGAAGCATATGAAATGATATCATATTGATGATCTCATGAACCTGATGTTGTTACTTATGATTTTATTGTTCATTTTGATTGTAATTGTGCATGATTGCTTGTGTTTTCTGGTTTGTTAGGGTACCACGTCGGTACAGGGATACTAATGATTGGCTTGGGTACCATGCCTAATATGGATACTAACTCTGATTGACTCGAATACAACACTGATACACTAACAGTTTGTGTATGGTTATATGAGAGAATCAATTATATGTACTTGTGATCCCCATGAGAGAGCCGAATGTGTGTATTTGTGATCATGTAGGACATGTTTCATGCATTGGTTATTCAAAATATTGTGACTGGAGTCTATGTGGTTGCTATGTTGTGGTTATATGTGTTGGCCTCTATCATTGTCCTATAGTTACTTGGCCTCATTCGTGCGTAGTAGTGCATGCCTATTTTAGCGCAAGGAATGATATTCCAAGTTGTATTATACTTGTGATTATGATTGTATGTTACTCGTTTTTCTAAGTTATGGTTACTAAGTCATGTTGATGACCGGGGTTTGGTGCATTGTTTAAATGTTGGGACATTTATGATTGTCTTGTATTTAGGACGTATTAAGGGGGATTCAAGTCAAGGTGGCTTGTTAAAGGTCTTGAATATGGTTTACTAAATTGGGTCAAAGACCAGGGTGCTAGCATGAGAACTGGAGGGAGATTAATAGGTTGGTTAATAGAGTTGGTAATGGTTTTATGTTCGAAAAATCTCTATATGATACAAGGGTTAGGTTATGATATGATGTTAGGGTGGTATAACATGTAGGCTTGGGAAGCTTTAGGGGTCATACAAGGTGGGATTTGGAAGCCTTAGAGGAGCCTAGTCGGTGAAGTTGGAGTGGAAGGAGGTGGGGTAACTTGAGGTAGAAATTATAGTTCCAAGAGGTGTTGTCCTTTTTTAAGTATGGTAAGTGATGGTTCGGGGTTTTAGTATATTTAAGTTCATGTTTCCTGATATATTGCATTATATTATGTGGTAGGTTCGGATCGATCGATGTTGCCTACTAATACGTGTTGTTTGTATTGATACTACTCTTGCTTTGCCACTTGGCATAATCTGATTGCAGGAATCTATAATGTTTCATAGGTGAAGACATTGATGTTCCTGACAACTTCTACTCTTCTTTCCTCATGGTGGGAGTCTTGTCTTATTTCCATTGTTGTTGTATTCTTAGTCGCTCGTGTACCTATTTAGAGTAGTTCCTTGGGGATGTTAGTTAGTCTCTTGTAAATATCTTATAGTTAAAACCAATTAAAGATGTTTTTATATCTGTATAGGGTGTTAGATTACGTTTTACTTATTTTCGGCATATCATGATCGTTAGGGGGTTGAGGGTCCTCCTAATTCTAGGTGTTAGAGTTGGTGTTCACACGACCCAATGAGTTGGGTCGTGACAATTACTGTAGCTCAGCTTCTATACTCTTCTTGATCTCCATTTCACGTTTGACAATTTCCTTGAGTCGAGAAAGGAGAGAAGAATTGTGGTGGTCAAAACTAGACAAATAAATTGAAATAAAGCGAGATATATCAATCATGAAAGACACTATTTTATTAGAAAATCATAACGAACATATCCACTCCACAATGCAAGGCATCGTAGTTGCCCTATTTAATTGAGAATAGTAATTGGAGAAGCTCCTTGCTATTCTCAAATTGAGTCACATCTTTTTCTAGTAATGCAACAATTACCTCAATTCCATCCCCATTTTGGTTATATATAAAAAAGAACATGTTTCCAATCCCAACTGCTGGAATTGTTACCCTGCTAGGCTTTCCCCATCCAAAATCCAAATTATTCAATGTGTAATTGCAAACAGTGCTACCTCTATAAAATTCAATTTCATTACCCATCGATGTCCACTCAAAACAAATCGACACTAGCGTTTTCTCCTTCTTCAGTTCATCTTTAGCTTTCCTTAGCTCGTGAACCACTCTGGCTATTGTTATTTCATCATCACTCATCGTTGCCACTTGGATAAAATGGGTAAAAAATGTTCATTCACACAAATTGGGCGTAAATTCACAGCTTGTGCCAACAGGGATGGTTTAAAGGAGCTATAGAGAAACTAATCAAATAGACAAAGATTGTAACGATCAAGTAATATTAGGCTTAATAATCTTTTCAGCAAATGATACAAGCCTTGATACTGCATACCATTTTCCCTTTTTGAATTTGATGTAGATAGGTGTTTTTTGTAAGCTATAACATTCAATACTAAATAGTATAATAGGTCTTGTGGCATGAATATGTGAATTATTGATCCACCAATTAAGTGAAGTTAACATGGTCACGATTAGGGGTGGCAGAATGGGTAATTAATATGGGTACCTACTCATATTTATCTATTGAAAATGGGTAAAAATGAATAATACTTAGATTATCCATTTAAAAGTGGATAGTTAAATGGATAAAATGGGTAAAAGATGTGCATTCACACAACAAGAAAAAAAAGTGATAAAGGGTGGGGTATTAAGTAAGTCTTTTTCTGAAAAAAAAATTCTATAAAAAAAAAATGAAACTTGTTTTTACATTTTTATTTGGGATAGGGGGGGTGAGGGGGGAGGGCTGAGGGTAGGGTGGTAAAAAAAATTTAAAAAAACAAAATTAAATTTTAAAATTTTAAATTTTTTTTTGGATGGGGTGTGCGCGGGGTGCTGGTAGGGGGTGTGGGGGGCTGGTAAATTTTTTTACATTTTTTTGGGATACGGGGGTAGGGGAGCTGGTAAGGGTGGAGTGAAGTGATAAAAGAAACTTTAAATTTTTTTTGTTTTTAAAGTTTTTAACAAGATTTCTATTATAATATGGGGTAAATATGGAAATCCATATTATCCATTGGGTAATTCGTTTTTACCCATTTAAAATGTGAGTCAAGTCGAGTTATTTATCTATTTTTATTTAACTCATTTTTTATCGACTCATATTCTACTCGACTCGCTCGTTTGCCATTCCTAGTCACGATTTAGTCAGTCAACTGTTTCTATTTATGGTAATATGCATTGGGGAACGTGGTTGATATCTGTTGGAGAGGATATAAATAAGGGAAAATTATCAAAACAACAATATTTTAGTCTATAGTGGGATTCCTTAGCAACATTTTAACTATTTATTAAAAATGACAATATTTTAGATTGTTAAAAGGATGAGTTATGTATTTATTTTATTTTGATTAATTTGTAAGAATACAAATACTTAATAATAAAATAGAGAAAAACATTGAACATAAAACATCAAATAAGGAAAAAACGACTTTAAAACTTATTCAGTTACTTATTGAAAAGCGGGGATGTTGCCATTATTTCTGTGGAGCGTTTTTTTGCTCTTCCATTCTTAATAATTCCAAAAAAATAATTTGCAAAAAAAGTTGTCTTGCTATTCATTCAATTGATAATATTCCTAGCTTGTTCGAATCGAATTCGACATATTCTTAAAGCGGATATTTTCGATATCCACGACTATAATTTCGTCAGTTCCATTGAATAGCTAAATTTTCGACACCAGGTATTTTTTTTTGTTGTTGTTTATTTTGAATCGGTGAAATCTTTGTATGGTTTGAAACTTTTATTGAAATTTCGACATCACTTCCATTGAAATCAAGAAAAATCACATGAACACGCTGAGGAACAATCATATGTTTTGTATCCAATATATGATGCATAAGGCTTGAAAGTGCTTGATTCTTTTTTAGTTTCAAAGTTGTTTTCTTTTTATTTGAAT